>BPLS01021998.1:0-12043 GCA_019656275.1 Rhododendron kiyosumense | reverse complement strand
TTTGATTTCTTCTTGCCTCTATGCACCGGCCCCCAGATCATGGCACGCGGAAGGTCTTCATGTTTGGGCACTTGTTTTCTGAGGGTACATCTTCAGCACCTCGTAAGCCCACAACTGCAAGGTTTTCAAACAGTCAAGGTATCAGAACACAACACATGCAATTCAAGATACAAGTGTGTACTAAAATTGAACTACAGGTTTGAAAATCATACCTCCCATATCCTCCAGTAGCCAGCAACTGCTTTCTTATACCGCGTGAACTCTCCCATGAAGCTGTAGCATGCCCCTAAAGCTGCTCCTCCCCAGTTGTACCGAGAGGCCGTGCGTAGGTCACGAAAGGCCAACAAGTAAGACAAATGCACCATGGCACATTTGTTTGGGTACAACGTGGCCCCAAACAAGTACAACAAATAGGCCCTTGCCATCTATTCCTCCTCCTGCTCATTGGTCAGAATTTTCTTTAAGTACTCTCTGAACTACTCATACCGGACCATCTCCTCTCCTCGCTCAGGCGCTCGTTCCAAGAACCACTTCAGTGCCGCTTCATCTTTATAAATTCCTAAGTCAAATGGGATGGGCTTGCCTTCTACCTTTAGGCCCGTGATGGCCGCGAAGTCCAGTGGGGTTACAGTCATCTTCCCAATTGGAAAGTGAAAGGTGTTGGACATGTCGTGCCACCTTTCACCCAAAACAATCAGAACGACATGGTCATTCTTTGCCGGTGTCAGCGTGAGGATGAATGGCCCAAATCCTGCAGCGTCTACCAACTCCCGCACCCGATTGGGCAACCCTCGATAAAGCTCAAACGAGCTTGCTGCTCCTCCATGCCCTCTCAAGCTGGCCACCCTTCTCTGTTCAAAACAAAGTCAAGACAAAGGAAATGCGTCAGTGCATAGGCAAATCAAGTTCAATAAGCAGTCGGTCAAGCAATTCGAGGTATTCTACAGTCGATATCAATTTCAAAGACATTCTACGGTCAATTCAAATTACTTTAGGCATCTTATGGTCGAGTTCTAAAAGTCAAAGTATCCTACAGTCGATTCAAGTTATTCCAAGTTACCTTCTAAAGTCGAAGTGTCAAAGGCATTCTATAGTCGAGTTCAATTTTTCAAAGTCGATTCAAGTTCTAAATTCAAGGTCGAGGCATTCTAAGTCGATTTAGGGTATATTAAAAGGTTCTACACAATAGTCGAGTTCAATGATTCAAGTGTCATGCAATATCGAATACAAGTTTATGCAAATAAAATAAGTCAAGTGGAAGCTAAAGCAAGAGTTGAAAGGTATACTTGCTCTCAAGTCAGTGTCAGGTGCTCTGTCGCATCCCTCAAGATAAGCTCGTGGTCATAGTCCTCTCGCTAAGGCACGTAGCTGTGAACTCCCGACGGGACAAAAACATGTGGCTCCAGTGGCGTATATGTCTCTGGAATGAAGTCAGCGTGAGCCGCTTTAACCTAGTCCTCGCCAGCTCCACCGCTGACTCATGTGTCCACGCCTCCTCCTCCTAAGCTCTCTCAATCGTCTAGGCCTCTCTCACAAAGGCTTGCTCATCCGCCCTAGCCCTTTCAGCCTCGGTTCTCAGCCTCTCCTCCTCTTGAGCCAACCCAATCTACATTTGCCTTTCCTCTAGAGCAGACAAGACAACTACTACTATTGTAGGGTTGTCCTCCAACAAGCGGGTAGGTACTACCTCGTCCACGTACTCTGCGAAATCACCTTGAGTAATGGGCCTGTGCCCCAAGGACTCCGTGGGCAGCCTAAACTCACCCGGCCTATCGGCACGTCTCCAATGGATTCCTCCATAACCACTGGATCTTTTCCCCTCGCAGATCCCTCCGTGGTGACTCCGAATGGACATCGCCACTGCTACTGCCACTAGCCCCACTGAAACCCACTCTGGTAACCATAAGGCCTTCCATGCAACTTTGTGAGTCCAAACGACTAACCCGTGGGCCCCATGTCTCAACGCCCACCGGCGCACGCCAACGGGCCCACTCTGCTTCATGGCTGCCATTGCCACCACTGATGCTCGAAGCCCTTGCACTATTGGTCGCCGAAACCCCTGCTACAGATTGATCGTTGATTTGGGCTTTTGAAACTTCGGTCTCACCCCTCAACTGAGCCTCCTCGTTACTGCCACCTCCGGTGCCACCATTATCAGTCCCCACAATCTCTATTTGGAGTGTCAATCCCCGCAATCTCTTTTTGGAGTATGGGTGTAGGGATGATGAAGGTTGGAAGGATTTGTGAATGAGGAGAGAGAAATTGGGAGAGAGTTCTATGGGTTTTGAAACTACCGTATGGTGGTTCCAGACGACGATCAGAAGTTTATAAGGCGAATGAAAGAATTGGGCCGAGTCTGGGCCAGATTTGGACTCGGATCTATCATCCGTACCCACGTACGCCATTACAATACCTGCGTATGCAAGTTGCGTTTGGGCCTGAGGCCCAATTAGTGTTCCGGGATCGAAATTCTTTCAAGTGGTAGCTCAAGTAGCCCTTGTCCATGTTTTTATCGTAGGTTAATCATCCCCTAGGCTAACAGAGTCCAATTTCAAATCAACGACGATCTATCCATCCAATTTCAAATCAACGATAATTTATCCGTCCAATTTCAAATCAACGACGATATATCCGTCCAATTTCAAATTAGCGATGATCTATCCGCCCAAATTAAAATCAATTCAATCAACAACGGTCCATCCGTCCATCAAATCAATTCAATCAACGACGGTCCACCCATCCATCAAATCAATTCAATCAAAGACGATCTCTCCGTCCGAGTCAGCAATAGCTTGAACTGTCCAAATCAAATCAAGTGGCAGTCTGTCTCGTCCATTATTCGCATCCCCAGAAGCGGTGATTCACCCATAGCTAATTATTCCCCAGGCGAGTCCACCTCTGCGATAGTCTTTTCTGTCCGAATCAACCAATCAGGTTCTTTAAGTATTCGTGTCTATTTTGCTATCATATTCTATTTTGGATAAGCCTTCAGGGGTGTCTAGAAACCTTTGACGTTACTTGTGCCAAGTAAATTGTGCTCTAAGTGCCGTCAAAGGGGGACTATTATAGACACCGTATTTTGGACTATCTAGATTAGTTTACTTACGGTCATTGATTCCCCGATGATGAGAAAGTTCAAAAACACTCCGAGAATGTTAGCATGTTTGAGCTTTGAGTGTTCCGGAACTCTTCCAAACCCCAGATTAGTTTACTTACGGTCTTTGATTCCCCGATGATGAGTAAAATCAAGAACACTTCGAGAATGTTAGCGTGTTTGAGCTTTGAGCGTTCCGGAACTCTTTCAAACCCTTTCAAGCCAGAACCAAAAAGCCTCAACAAAACCCTACTTGCATACCCTGGTACCAAACTGGTGCGCGCTGGTCCTCTGCCACGTGTCAGTAATCGGTCAGCTTTGACCGTTCACCAGGCCAGGACCCGCGCATGCAGGTCCATCACGAGCGTACGCCAGTCAAAGGTAGTCCCATCACGTTTATTCAGCCATGCTCACATGACTTTTATGCCACCCAGTACACTATTTAATCGGCTGAGATGTGATCTCAGACAGGGAATGTTCCCTCTCTCTCATGCAACCGCCCTATCACCTTGACTAGCCCATTTCAGCTGGTTACCTCCCTCTCCCTCCTCTATAAATACCCCCCTTACATTTATGTGCAAGGGTTTACCAATTTCAATAGCCCTAGTTACTAGTTCAACCCTTCAACCTCTTGTTCATCACTTTTCTTTGTTAAAGGAAGTGATAAACAAGTCTCATACCCCTGCTCCCTGATACATTCTTCATCCATCCATAAAAACCACAAGTTCAAAGCTCAATCACTCCAACAAACTCAAAACCAAAGGTATACCACCTTTGATAGTACTCTATTCTGATCCCTGAGGGGGGCTGGCAGGGTCAATGCTAGTAATCAATACCAGTCCTGACCCTAAAGCTAGCAAGGTTTCAAAATCGTGCATGGTTAGAATTAGCACACGCTAGTTCAAAGTACGTGTATGCCAGTCATGGTTGTACATATAGTACTGCTGTGGGGATCAGTGTCTAGCTGTTTTATCTCTTTATTTTCATTTCTATCACCTTTGAGCATGTTAAAAACCAGTTTACTGCTTTCCATAACTAGAACTGCTAGTTTTGCTTTTCACTACTTATATCTACTGCTTTGGAATGCCTCTGGAGTGTTTCTGAATGTGTCTCAAAACCCAGAAAGTGTAAAGCCAAGAACTGGACAAGAAATTAGAACTGGCGTACGGTGGCATACTACTCGTGTACGCCAGTCTATTCAGTCTAGTGGCTGGCCATTGCATGACAACTAAGCCTTGGCCTCTGTTTTATCCCCACACTGTTTATGGGGTGCTCTGTTCTTTTATTGGCCTCTGAGCCCCTTCAAACTGTTTATTACTGTATATATTTGTATATAGAACTATTTGGTTTGTCTTGGGTGTGCATTGGTTATTTCCAGAGCCCAGAGGGTTGAAAATAAGAACTGTGGGATTAGGCTTACTAGTGCACGCCGAATCAGTAGTAGTAGTGTGCGCAGGTGTTATCAACATGCAATGACTCGATTAGTGCAAGCTGGTTTCTTCTTGCTTATGTTACTTCAGAACAGTGTATTCTAGTCTGCTCAAAGCTCCCACAAGAGTCTGTTTTCAATCTATATTAATTGTTTCAAAAAGCAAGTTTGCCATTTTATCATATCCTTCTAATATGTTACAGTTTTAAATCCCCTTTAAACTGTTCCCCCGCCCTAATTGGCTAAAAATTGATTAATGAGACAACCAAACATTTTATAAATGTCCGAGTAAAGACTGATCTCTGGATTGGGCGAAAGGGGTGCCTTAAAACCTTTTCCCTCTCGTAACCTTGCTCCCGAACCTCAGATATCAGAGGTGACAATAGACCAGTCTACAAAACCTTTTCCAATCAAAATGTAGCAAGCGTTTCAAGGTTGGTTCATTGGGTGGTTTACTGCAAAACCCGAGCGGCAACTCTGAATCGAAGTGTTTTGCCAAGCTTTTCCACAAAAGAGGCGCACGCGATTTTTCCAGGGGAGTATACCCACAGTGGTGATTCTGCTGAGGACTTATCGCATTAGTCTATACTTGGAAATTAATACTCTCGAGAACAATCCTTCAAAAGTCCGTCAAAATAGTACGCTCTGCGTTGCTGAATAATGGAATGGTGACTTAACAAGATTTCTGCATCCGACCAATCTGAACTGGGACTTTTCCGATTGTTCACTTGAGTAGTTTTCTCCAAGTATCGATTAATAAAAGTGAGCCACATTTTAAAAAGCATTTTGCAAACGATATACGTTTCTCTATCATTAATCAATCTTTTGGCATTCTTCATGTCCATCGTCGTTGGCTAGCCCCGTTGAGGTGTTTTGGGTAACCGGCACAGTTTACTGG
Source organism: Rhododendron kiyosumense (assembly GCA_019656275.1). Taxonomy (NCBI): domain Eukaryota; kingdom Viridiplantae; phylum Streptophyta; class Magnoliopsida; order Ericales; family Ericaceae; genus Rhododendron; species Rhododendron kiyosumense. The sequence goes on along the minus strand of BPLS01021998.1, from coordinate 6,622 downwards.
AGCCCGGGGTCCTCAAACGCCCAACAACCTTGGATGATGATGAGTCATTTTGCTATTCGACCGTTACACTGCAATACGTGAGCAGCGGGAGGTATATCTTAGCTCAAGTCAGAGGAACCCCTTTCGAACCAAAATCAGCCTCTTCATGTACAAAGCACTAGAACTTTCCAAATTAGGACAGGTACCCACAGGGTAAGATTTACTTGCATCTAACCGCATGTACTGCCTATTTGTTACTGCTTTCCCTATCGTATGCATTGTACATACATTCTGTTTTGTGTAGGAATATGTTAGGGCTGCTTTTAGGTTGTCTCTTGTTGAGTCTGTTTTATGTTTATTAAGGCATTGCATGGCCCGATGAAGAGTCGTGCATCTTGATGGTGCATGTTTTCAAATTTCAAAGTCCTTAAATCAATGAGACTTTGGAAAATCAATACTTTCTAAGTCCTTGTCTAAAATCCGACCGAGGTTTCAAACAGAAAATTGGGAACAACGGAGAGAATGCCGTGATAGTTAACACCACCCAGGTTGAAAATGTTAATCACTTACACCGTTCAGGCTCCGGCACAGTGCTACTCACGCCATTTCGGTTAAGGTATCGCATCATCTACACTAAGTTGTTCCAACTCTAAAAGTTAAGACTTCGAGAACGGAATAGTCAAAAGCTTAGACTACTTTGACATCTCTTAGTGTTAGTAAATTCAAACAATGATATATCCCAAAAAGAATTCCGAGGATTTTGACAGTGTCCGAATGTCATGAGATAGACTCTCCTTAGTTGTAGAGTATAGAAGGACACCGATGATGATGTTACGTGCATTTTTCATTCTTTCAATTCTTTCAAATAAATTGCTGCAGGAGTACCACTGAGTTCTCCTTTGATTTATTGTCAAAGCTTTGAGCCATTGCACCGAGGAAAAGATGCTGAGGAGGCTGAAGTGCTAATGCCTGGGCCCAACAATCTCGAGGGTCCTACCTCTCTCATTGTGGAGGCTAATGGTAGTATTAAAAATTGTATTTTCACACCACGTCTAACTTGCGTTGATGACACATCTGAGTCTAACATAGAGTCAGTCGAGTCTAAGTCTAGCTCAGAGTCGGAGTTTGTGCCTCTTGGCCCTCCACGTTGTAGCTTTGAGTTTGAGTCGATTGTACTTGGCAACCCTGAATGGTTTTATGAAATGCATGATCCTGCTTCCGACTACTTTGCTAATTTCTATATAAACTATGTCGACTTCGACGATGAAGGAACAAAATTTGATGGGAACAACATTCCTGTTGAATTGTGTTCCCTCATCGAAAGGGAAGATGAAAGGCATGCTCAACCTCTAAAAGAAGAAGTAATTTCTATAAATTTGAAAGATGAGGATGACCCCCGTATGATGCAAATTGGTTCAACTTTATCCTTGGACGATCGCACCGCGTTATTCGAATTGCACAAGGAATTCTTTGAAGTCTTCGAATGGTCTCAGAATGATATACTTGGTATTGATCCTGAAATAGTGGAGCATCGGATTCCCTTATTACCTGGAGCTACACCTGTCTAGCAAAAGCTCTACAGAATGAGGCCAAACTGGGTATAGAAGATCAAGGAAAAAGTCACCAAACAGATTGACGCATGTTTCTTGAGGGTCACAGAGTACCCTAAATGGGTTGCCAACATTGTGCCTGTTCCTAAAAAGGATGGATGAATCCGAGTCTGCGTTGATTTTAGGGACTTGAACAAAGCAAGCCTTAATGATAATTTTCCCTTGCCATGCATCGATGTGCTTGTGGACAATACGGCGAGGCATGCTTTGCTTTTGTTCGTCGACGGATTCTCAATATACAATCAGATTTTCTTGGCAACGAAGGACCAGGAGAAGACCACATTCGTCACTGAATGGGATACCTATTGTTATGTGATGATGCCATTTGGACTAAAGAACGCTGGCTGCACCTTTCAGCGGGACCAAACAACATTGTTACATGACTTTATCCACAAGATGGTTGAGGTCTATGTCGACGATATGATTGTTAAGGCGAAGAAATGAGAGGATTTCATTCTGGCGCATAGGCAGTTCCTCGAAAGACTCTGCAAGTATAGAATGCATCTCAACCTACAGAAGTGCACATTTAGGGTCACGGTAGGCAAGATGTTAGGATTCTTAATTACTGCAAGAGGGGTTGAGGTAGATCCATCTAAAATCAAGGCAATTCTTGAAATGGAGCCACCACAATCTGAAAAGGGAGTGCGCAGTTTTCTAGGGAAGGTTCAATTCATAAGTAGGTTTTTCGCCAAGTTAACTTTAACTTGCGAGCCAATGTTTCATCTGCTCATGAATGATGTCCCGTTCAAATGGACAGACAAGTGCCAAGCTGCTTTCGAGTCAATCCAGAAATACTTGCAGAACTCGCCGGTGTTGATGCCTTCTACACCGGGTCAACCTTTGATTTTGTACTTATCTATAACTCCAACAGCGATGGGATGTTTGCGAGCCCAAGAAGGGGATAATGGAGTCGAGAAAACTATCTACTATCTGAGCAAGAAGATGGTGGGATGTGAGCAGCGCTATACTCCTTTGGAAAAGACGTGTTGGGCGCTTATTTGGGCCTCCAAAAAGCTGAGGCACTACATGTTGGCTTATTTAGTGAAACTAATTTCTCGGATGGATCCTATCAAGTATCTATTCAAGAAACATGCACTCACTCATAAGCTAGCGAATTGGTTGCTTTTGTTGGCGGAGTTCGATCTCCAATACATCACAAGGAAATCAGTGAAAGAACGTGCTGTGGCAAAATTTTTGGCCAATCACCCGATTGATGGACCAAAGGATGTAGATTTCTCTTTCCCCAACGAGGAAGTTTTAATGGTGGTCGAAGAGGTTTGGATGCTCTATTTTGATGGGGCCGCTAACCAGAAAGGATTTGGAATTGGGGTGTTATTGATCACACCTACTGGTGCTCATATTCCACTTGCTTTTAAGTTAAACTTTGATGTCACAAATAATCAAGCTGAGTATGAGGCCTGCATTGTTATGGAGGCTGCAATTGCTCTTGGAGTCGAAAAGCTTGAGGTTATCGGAGATTCAAATCTAGTAGTCTCTCAGGCCAATGGAGATTAGAAGGTTCGTGAGGAAAAGCTAAAGCCTTATCACCAAGATTTGGAAGAACTAATTCCTTGCTTCAATAAGGTGACTTTCACTCATATTCCGTGTTTGAAGAATCAGTTCGCCGATGCCTTGGTGACTTTGGCTTCGATGATGAACTTCCAATAGGTGTTAGGCTATGACTGATCGTGATTGAACAAAGGGATCTACCCGCATACGAGTATGTTAACGCCATCGATAATGTTGATGATGGCCTGCCCTGGTACCATGATATTTGGAACTTTGTGGAGCGTGGAGAGTTTCCCACTGAAGCCACTAGGCAGGAAGGATCGAATTGCTTTGCAACGGTTAGCTGCTCAGTACATCATTTACGGAGGGAAACTGTACCGGAGGTTTCATTGTGGGAAGCACAAGTTGTGTGTCAATGGTGCCGAAGCAACAAGGATAATGGAGGAGAATCACGAAGGAGTTTATGGTCCTCACATGAGTGGTTTCAAACTCGCCAGGAATATCCTAAGGTAGGGCTACTACTGGTCTACAATGGAATCTCAATGCATTGGCTACGTATGACCTTGTCATAAGTGTTAAATCCTTGCCAACTTATAGCATCTTCCTCCGTCTACTCTGTATGGCATGACTTCACCTTGGCCTTTCTCTGTTTGGGGCATCGATGTCATCGGTATGGTTCGACCTCTGCTTCAAATGGCCACAAGTTCATCCTCGTGGCGATAGATTATTTCACCAAATGGGTCGAGGCTGAATCTTACAAGACTTTGACAACGATTAAAGTTGCTTAATTTATCTGGAAAAACATCATCTCTCGATACGGTGTCCCACAGGCATTTGTGTCAGATAATGGGACTCATTTCAAAGGCAGGGTTTTGGAACTCTTCAAGCAATTCAAGATCCAGATCCATCATTCAACAGTCTATCGTCCACAAACAAATGAAGCAGTCGAGGCCATGAACAAGAATGTCGAGGTGATCATCAAGAAGACCGCAGAGTCTGCAAGGGACTGGCATGAGCAATTGCCTCTAGCACTTTAGGGGTATCGAACATCAATCCGCACTTCAACTGGTTCAACTCCTTATTTACTAGTCTCTGGGATGGAAGCAATACTCCCCATCGAGCTTGAGGTACCGTCACTGAGAATCATGGCAGTGTGTGGTCTCACGGAATCTGAATGGCTAAGCGGGAGGTTTGTTGAATTGATGCTATTTGATGAAAGAAGGCTCCGCGTCTTATATCATGTTCAAGGGTATCAACGTCGAATCGCTCACACATTCAACAAGAAAGTGAAGTCCAGGGACTTAGTTGAAGGGGATATGGTTACAAAGAAAATCCGAGCGCCGGTGTTTGATCCTCGTGGGAAGTTTCGACCAAAGCGTTCTGACCCGTACATTATCAAGACTATCCTATCTGGGGGTGCTGCTAAGCTAATTGATCTAGACGATAATGAATTCAATACTTTAGTCAATGTGGATCAACTCAACTGTTACTATCCCTGAGATATGCTCGTTGGATCGAAAATCCACATAGGTGGGCGGTTCCAAGCAAAAATTAGAGCAGCCTGCTAGATCGAAAACCTAAGAAGGCTGTCTAGGCAAAAAATAAATAGGCAAGAAGTGGAAAGCTTGCTAGATCGGAAACCTGAAAAGGAAGTTTTAGGCAAAAGTTAGACCGTAAAAGAAGAGATAAAACACTCGAGCGAACCTTAGCCTGAACTACGTTCTGACCTGATTCCTTGAAAAGGGTTATGTAGGCAATCTTTCCTCGAGATTCTGTCGCAATCTTTCAATTCGATCCATGGTTGATGTTTTTGGTCGAGAACAAGTCAAGCTGCATTGGAGAGTCAGAAAGGGGAAACCCTTCGTCTTTCAACTTTATTGCAAATTACTACTTCTAATATACAAGTTGAACATAAAAGTCTTAAAACATTTAAAGCATGAAAAATAGAATGAAATGCTATAGAAGCCTAACGGGTCACAGCTTATTCTAAATATAGCCAAGTCTGCTCCGAAGTCAGTCGATGTTTTGTCTTCCTTTTATCTCAGCTCGTAGCCATCTTTTATACTGACTTATTAGCGTTGGGTTGAAATCTGGATCTATTGCTTGAATGTCTCTAAGGCCCCAACGCCTTTGGTATCCATTAAGTGTTTGAGCATTGAAGTTGGGAAGACGGAAGTTGCTAGTGCTTATACAAATGTTCTCCTAGAAAATGCCGAGCTAGCGAAGGATGCGACCGGGATATAGAACGTGAACCTTGTTAATCTAGCAATTACCATCATGTCGAACCCGTCCGAATGAGTGGCCATGTCAGGCAAATCCAACCAAGCGCATCTCTAAGCAATCTCATCAGGCTGCACATGACTTAGAAATTCATACCACTCTTCCAAGTCCATCTCAAGGAACCTCATCTGCCTTTGATAAATCCATCGTGGAAAGAGATTTTAGCCTTCCTCCAGAGGGTGAAGCAGTTCGATCTTGTCTGAAAGTCACAACTACATGAGCGAAAAGACAAGTAAGAAGCCAAATAAGGCTTGAGCAAGAAAACAAGTAAGAAGCTAGGAGTAGCCTAAGCTGAGTGTCGAGGTAAAATGAGAAAGTGTGAAAGCTGAAAAAAGGTGAGCTGAGTGAGTTTTACTTGAAGAAGAAGTGGACTGCCACTAAAGACATTGGTCTGACCGACACTTATCAAGTCTAAGCCCAAAAGTGTCTCTGCAAGGACTAGGGGCACCACATTCTTTTGAATGTCCATTTGAGTAGCAACGCTCACCAAGAGAGTACTAACCCGCCCATCGACAGGAACCAGTAAATAAGCCGCCAACTGAAAGATCACCAAGGCAAAGTGGCACCGGGCCTGCACAGCATCGTCATCCAAGTCACCATTAGGGCTGTATCTTTCAATCAAGTGGATGATGGTGATTTGACCACCCTCAAGCAAAGTATTGGCCATGCCTCGAGAAATGTTGAGTGAGGTCGCCAGCCGCCCTGGCAGGCCCCCTTGATAGGGTGGGACAACGAGTGTAGGAGATGCAAAGCTTCGAGGAAAGGCTCAGAACTCTTTGACTATCGTACACATCTCATCATCGCCAAAGTGGAAGACATGGACATCGGGGTCTCAAAACCTAAGAGCAGCTCTCAGAAGCTTAGGACGGAGTGACACATGCCTAAGGTATCAGAATGAAGCAAGACCATGTGATTGAAAGTTCAACCAATCCATGGACTGAAATTTTACTAACCAAGGTTTGATCACAGTGGGGAGTGGATTCTCCATTGAGGATGCAAAGGATTGCTGAATATGGGAAGTGAGAGTGTGAGTTCAGCATTGCTAGCACCTTCCATTTATAGGCAAAAACATCAAAAAATCAACCTCGATTTGCATGCCGGAGTTAAACCCATGCCTAGGTGTTTTACCACCCTTGCATGCAAGGACACCACCCTCTGGTGATCAGAAACCGTGTTCAAACCGTGTGAAGTGATGAGAAGGCCTACTCCCCCAAAAGAAGACTTGGTCAAACAAGGGTATCTGG
>BPLS01021997.1:0-13959 GCA_019656275.1 Rhododendron kiyosumense | reverse complement strand
GGGTTCCAATTGCAATCGGCACAATTAGGAATTGCTTCAAAAATATGCTTTCCCAGTCACATAAACACACACAAGTTCTGAATCATTAAGTACAAGACCTGCTCACTATGACCCTGAGGGAAGTAAACCACACGACTCCCAAGAGTTGGTAGGGACACGAGAGGGCCCGCGCAAGCATGCCATAGCTCCGAATTCAAGCACTTCTTCTCCCCTTCCATAAACCAATAAAATTTACACCCAAATGTTTCATTATCTATTTCTTTTCTTCAAAATGCATTGCAAAACTAACATAAAACTAGTTTAGAGAGGAACAATATAACAACTGAAAAGGACACCTACATAAGCATGCAAAAAAGTCTTAATAAAAGGGGCAGAGAATTGAAAAAGTGGGGAGAAAAATACCTTCATGATCCTGTTGACCATGTCCTGATGTTGAAAGCTTCATATCCCAGTATATGTTTTCAGTAGAATTATCAAATAGTTTAAACTGCATAAACCCTCAGCTTAGAAAACCTTCTCCCATAGTTGTCATAATCTTGAGCCCCAAGCTGCTGTTCAATTCCACCTCTCTTGTCTTCCACACACTACCCTGCTCAATTAAGGCTCCACAACCCACCATTTCTTTCTTCCCTTTCTCTCTTTCTCTAACCCCACAAATACAAACACTCAAAATTTCAATCTTCACCAGACCAAGCCCTAATTCACAAATCCCAACCCATTTGAGACTCAAAAACAAGCTTCAACTTCCTCATAGGCAAAAGAACACAAATTCAAAATCCTACCCCACCATTTCTTCCCTTTCCCTCTCCAACACCACACTTTCAAACACACACTCTTTACCAAAACCAAGCCCTAATTCACAAATCCAAACCCACACTCAAAATTTCAATCTTCACCAAAACCAAGCCCTAGTTCACAAATTCCAACCCATTTGAGACTCAAAAACAAGCGTCAACTTCCTCACGGATACAAATTCAAAACCCTAAAAGAACTATTCTTTCCGTCCCAAACCCCACCATTTCTTCCCTTTATCTCTCTAAACTCCAAAAGAAATTCACCCCACGCTCAAGAAGTTACCAAGCCCTAATTCACAACTCCCAAGCCATTTCAGAGACTACAACAAGTTTCAACTTCCACGCGGACAGAGAGCACAAATTCATTCAATACAGTTAAAAGACGAAAGGAACTACTACTACTACTACTCACATCAACCGAGCTCGGAGTTTCGCACGTGTCCCGAGGCCGCCATTGAATGAGCTTGACGCAAAGCAACTACTGCTACGCCTCACTATCAGTGGAGCTTTCGCAGAAGATAGAGTCTAGTCAGAGTGTGGAGAGAGAGAGAGAGAGAGAGAGAGAGAGAGAGGTCTTTATAATTGTCCCGACAAAGCTGGACCTGGTAAGAGAGAGAGAGAGAGAGAGAGAGAGAGAGAGAGAGTGGAGGAGAGAGAAAGGGGAATGGGTAGCTTTCCTTTTCGCTATGTGTGTGTGAGTGGGGGAGCGATTTGGGGGAAGTGTGATCGGGACCGTCGAGAGAACCGTACTTTGGAATCGCGGCCGTTGATTGGGGGAGTGATGTGACAGGAGGCATGTGCCACCCATCCCTTAGTGGTCGTTGTCAGAAGTACGGACCTTGAGTGTATTTAATGTGATGTATATGCATGTACACAGAGAGAGGTGAGGGAGATTTTTTTCATAACCAGATGTTCGGGTGAGTTTGCTTCGTCTCGCCTAATTCCGAAACTTCAAAATTAACAAATAGAAAAACCCTCCCGTATTTTTGAGATTTAGAGTGTTTAATCTCTGTGAAATTGAAATATACGATCTCATAAAAAAAAAGTATTTATTGCTTTCTCATCTCCAATAACACATGAAATTCTCTTGGATTGCAAAGCCAAGGGAAGATATTGTAGTAGTACAAAGTTGGAGAGAGAGAGAGAGCGCGCGTCATGAAGAGAGAGAATGTATGGAATGATTATTGATTGAGTACAATTGATTGATTTTACTTATTATACTTTTCTTAAATTTATTTAACAATCGAACTTTAAATTTCACTTTTCCAAAACGTTTTTTTTTTTTTATATGAATGAAAAACACACCGAAGGGCCATTAAAATTGAATCCACCCATTAATAAGCTTCGGGACAACTTGAAGCAAATCACCGTCCCGACCCCTTACGTAATTTGTGGTACCAATCTTAAAGATGAATTGAACTCTACCCAAAGTTAGGCAAGGAGGGCCTTCCCCTCCCGCTGGAGCAAGCCCACAGGTGGTTACCAAAACATTTTGTTAGCACATTTAAATGAATAAAGAGGTTACAAATAATAAGAAAATCTGTGCAAAATTTTTGCTTCTTTGTTGTTCATATGCATATTTACCGATAATTCTTTTATTAATGCAATCGGGCACAGATTGCTATGCTGCATGGTTGGCACAAATATGTTTAGAATTGTCCAATATACGTGAATCATACACAATAAAAGAGTAATACACATCGGACGATTCCACGTACATCTCTATGAAAGAATTTGTACAATTTGTTTCTATAATATTTTCAGTTCTTTTTTTTTTTTTTGAACTGTCAATTTCATTTCAAAACCCGAAGGTAATACAGATTTCATCAAATGATACAGGAAAGAACCAAAGTTATCAAGATTTCGACACAAGTACCTCCTGCAAGCAGGACTGACAAAACACCTAGATTAGGAACTAATCTAATATTTTCAATTCTTTGACCAGTAAGAATTCATTTGATAAGCTCAACTTACCTTTTTTGTTTTGTTTTTACTCTTTTTTTTTTTTTTACATTTGTTAATTTTACGTTAACTTATGTAAATGATTAGTTTGTCTCGATAGGAGTAAAACATTTTCACCAAAACCCAAAGTTTTTTAAAAAAAAGCCCCAGAAAGTTGAATGATGACCACTTTTGGTCTCTGCCGGAAATAATGGCGTAGTATCTGTTTCTTTCCCTCCGGTAACTTTTCTCTGCTGGCAAACCTGTTGATGAATTTCTTTTTGTTGTCCATCATGGACTCTTGGGAGCAATTTGTCAAACTGAATCTTTAACTGGACTTAATGAAATAGACAGCTGCTAATACTATAATAAGATTGCAAAATTAAGAGCGCGGCTATTCACAGCCCTTTATTTTCTCCCATAACCCACTATATTTCAGTAAGTGGTTGTTGAAAATTATAAATAACATTTCGGTAAATAACTGTTGAAAATAAGATTATATTTCGGTAACTACATGTCGAAAATATGTTAAACTTTCGATAAACAACTGCCGAACATGCATTTTCGGTAAATAGCTGTTGAAAAAAATATTATATTTCGGTAATTAGATGCTGAAAATGTATCTCAATTTCGGTAACTAACTGTCGAGTATAATTGAAAATTTTTAATGGGCTATAGGAGAAAATGAATGGCTGCGGATAGCCGCGCCCAAAATTAATACCCGGAGGAATGACAGATTATGATTAACATTAACATCAAAGTTCATGGTTTTTGTTGGGATTACTACTCTGTGCATCCATCCACCTAAAAAATAAGTGAGGATTCACATCAATTTTTAGTTTGATGGTCTTATCTGGCCTAAGCCACATAATGCGCATGCGGGTATGATGCGAATGCGAGAGCGCGAGTGAAAAAGCGTCTTTCAAACAACTACGTGCAATTTGTGAATGCGAGGATTTTTTTATTTATTTTTGTCAACGGAAGAAGCATACCCTTTATAAAAGTCATACGGCATCTACATATTATCACTGGAATATAAATCAAGCCATATGGCAGTAATAGATTCTCACCTGAATACAGAGATACAGAGACACAGCCAAACCCTAAAGCTAATGATATACAAGAAAAGCAAAGAGACAAAACTGATATCTAACGTCTAAGCAAGAGTCATCGCTCATTCCACACCGTTATCAACAAGGATCAACATAAGTGGAGCTATAATACCCACACAACAGACGCCTCGGGATGGTGGAGCTCCATATCAAAGATAGCATTAAAAACCGATAGAAATCCCACCGGATTAAATCAAGACTGAATCTGGATAGAAACCGGACTAAATTCAGACAAAAATGAAATAAAATAAAGCATACATTCGTGAATGCAAGGATTGGAACCGCGAGAGAAGCGAAGATTGAGACCGGGATTGAAGAACATTTTACTCCATTTGTGGCTTGATTTTTTTAACACTCCATGAAAAAAGTCTACTCAGTTAGATATCAATTGGTACTTAGATCATGCTAATCACCCATTGCAACATGAACACATGCTTTTCTTTAAACTTAACAAAAACAAAATATATATACTCCCTCCGTTCTATATTGAGAGTCCCACTTTTTCTCTTTTGCCATTTTTCAAATCAAAAAATCAACTACTTTCATGTATAATTTTCTGAATTTTTTCACACCGTATTAAAGATTTCGATTAATACTTTAATTTGGTACGAAAAAATTCAAAAAATTATACACGGGTAGTTTTTTTTATTTAAAATTTTTAAAAAATGACACGACTTTTCGTTGTTGAACTCTCAATATGAAACGAAGGGAGTAGTTTGATCGGTATTGTCTGGTACCGACTAATACCCACCGGTATTTCTTGATATGACTGGTAGCTAAATCGGAACGAAACTAGAGAGATAAATTACCGGTTTTCTAAGGGAAAAAACGGTAGGCACCGGCCATTCACAACCTTGACTTGAAGCAGTGGCCTCGTACTGCTATTGAAGAATGAACCAATCTATGGTACCATGCGCATGGGCGTACTCAAATCCTGTTCCAGCAATTCAGGCAAGCAAACTGCGAAAGCTCTTTTTGTCCACATCCCAATTTATCATTCCTTTTTAAGACCACCTATACGCCATACGTGGTGAGACCTTAGTTTCAGTCCCGATATAAGTGCGATGAATTCCCTACAGGTAGTGGCGTGGTGTGATGGGACAATACTCCCTGACGAAGGTGACGGCATACCATACTTGCACTTTCATTTCAACGACCATCGATTGATTTAATTGCTTTCTAAAACATGACCACTAAAGACGATACACGACTCGCCCGCCTTCTTAAAGCGGGTATACTACATAATGCTATGAGCTATTTGTAACACTTTGGGGCAACGTGACGTCTAGGTTCAAATCTAATGCTATCATGAGCTTTGCATTTCCTCGATCAGTTCCTTTCCAACCAAGATAAAATCATATTGTCACTAGATTGCTAATCGTCAAAATAATTTCCAGAAATCCAATCAAGATCGAGGCAATACACCATGAAGCAGTCACGAGACGGGTTTCAGATATTTCATTCTATATAACAAGAAAACCAAACCATTCGCGCGGCGAAAAATTGTGGGCAATGCTTCGTCATTTGAAAAGGTGACAAAAACATATCAGCATATCTATCATGATGTGCTATGGCTGCCCTAATTCTGCCCAACCTTCTTCCAAAATCAATGGCCATTTCCACCATGTCTTTCCCATTGTGGCATCTGCTGCCCAACAAACATACCATAATCAAACGGCCTCTGCCTACTTACCTAATATCTCAAAATATTTCATCCACGCAAGAGCTCTAGGCTAAAAAGTAGTACTTTCTTTCTTGAAGCGTCAAGACACTCGGATCTTGGGCCGGGGTTGGACTCTTACATACAAATCATACCCCTACATTATCGTGGCCAGTAAACAAGCGCACATTAAACGGAACACAAGAGTCGATACAAAACTACTTGTACCCCTTGCCACGGGAATACGTATAGTTTTTCGGGTTCGATTGTAACAAGAGTCGATATTGGCAGTGAAAGGGAATGGAAACTATACAGTGACCATGGTGGTAAAGGGTTCAATCGTAACAAGGTTAATGGCATGAATGCTTCAAAAAACCCTATTTTTCGGGTGGGATCCCAACCAAATCAAGAATTCCACCAAAAAATTGACAAATCTGAGAGCGAGGCATTGGATGCAAATCCCAATCTACAATTGCAGGTTGAAATCTAGGGGGAATGGGTATAGTTCCTATCCCACATAGGCCAGGTTAAAAACTATATTTTACTTTATAGAAGTACTGCGCTTGTAAGATAATTGTCGATCAATATGGGCGAGTTAGCCTTGACCGATTCTGTTGAATCTTTGGTTGACATATTGCTTGATACCCCACCCACTATGGGTGGGCTTGCATTAACAATAATTGTTGTTCAAATGCTTGTCTCTCCAATATCTCCGATAAATGTTAGTCTGTCACCCACCATGGGCGACTAATTTTTTGCAGATAAATTGTCTTTTATTTAATTCCCTCTCTCAAAATAGTTATTCGGTTGGAGTAAATACTTCTATTTCGATGTAAGCATATATGTCGTGCTATTTTTAAATCTTAGCAGGGATTCATATGTTCAACAAGGCTCGCGACATTTTCCATTGTGACACTATCTACATTAATTATTAACTACGCCATCGACATCTGTCAATATTAATGCGTTCTACACATATGTAATTAGTGTGTTATTATAAAGTTTTTTACATCAATAATATTTAAATATAATGACCATAACATCACTCCTTGAGATCATTTAATTGTGGCCTAATACTTTCCACCCATGGTAATTAGCATAGCCCTACATAAAAATCACCGGTTTTAGTCTCTGTTCCGCATGGAGCAATAATTAACTCAAAAAGTGTCTTGGAAAAGGCTCTCCCTTCTCTCTTCTTTCTCTCTCTAAACTTTTACCAGAAAAACCCTAGCCGCCATTGTTTGCTTGGGGGGAGGCGCAGCCTCCTCCCCCGGGCGCCTCTCTTTGTCTTTCTTTTTCTTCTCCCCTTCCCTTGCTGGTGCTTCTCTCCTCTGTGAACTGTTTGTTCCCCCCCTCCCTCTTCCCCTTCCCTCCTCCTTCCTCGTTTCCACCCCTCCCCCCTTCGATAAGATTCCGTCGGATGCTCTGCTAGGTCTGGGTGTATCCTGTTCCACTGGCTTTCTGGATCCCGTTGTAGACCGCCTTTCTACCTTGTTGGAGATAGCCAATCTCTTACCTAGCGGCGCTTTGGCCGTTTCGGGTGTTGGATGGTGCGATTTTGCTGGGTTGTTGGTGGTGATGCTGTGAGTGGATATGGTGTGTTGGGATTGGGCATAGCGGCCGTGGGGGCTGTCGTGATTCCTATGGTTGGTTTGGTGGTTGTGGCAGCGGTGATGCGGTGGTTGTTTTGAGTGTTTCGACAGGTTAGGGTTTTGATTTTGCGTTTTGTTTTTGTTTTGTCCGGAATCTTGTCCGGTTATGTCCGGATGTTGAGGCCAGTTTCTGTCCGAATGCTGGTCCGATTTTTGTCCCGATGGGTCTTTCCGGGTGGTTTTGTTCTAATCTGATTTTTCCAGATCAGGTGACTGATTTCCACAAGCTTACTGTTGTCTTTGATTCGGAGCTCCGCCATCCTGAGACGGTGGTATTTGGGTACTAGTTCCACGTTAGCCGGCCATGTTAACGGTGTGAAGAAGGGAGCGTTTGGCTCTTGCATAGGCGCTAGACACTAGTTTCGTCTCTTAAGCTTTTTTTGTATTGTGTCTCTGTTTCTCTGTATTTGGGTGAAAATCTGTACTGTCGTATATCCTATTCTGTATTCGAATTTATTTGTAGATGCCGTATGGCTTGATTAATGAATTTACTTCTTCTTCCGTTGAACAAAAAAATACATAAAATTCACCCACAGAACACGTACTTGGACAGAAAGTATAACATTAAAATCACTATAGCCCACCCCCACCACCCCCGAAATTTTTTAGTCTTTGAATCAACTCATTGGATCGGGGAGATTTTCATCGTCTCCACTACACTAATAAAATCCATTGTACAACTTACGAGTTCTTCATCGTTTCATTCGGCAAATTAACTCATCGAATTAGAATTACGAAAATGATATGTGTACCGACCAAAAATGTAGGGAAATCGTACCGACGGCCGCGAGCGGCCATCTCCGGCCACCGGACGGCCGATCCGAGCCGTCCAAAAATTTTAAAAAAAAAAACCGAGGGGCCCAGTGCGGGAATCAACGGCATCCGATGTGTGTGGGGTACTTGATCTAAACACCATTTTTTTCGTGTATATATTCGTGTATATATATACACGAAAAAAATGGTGTTTAGATCAAGTACCCCACACACATCGGATGCCGTTGATTCCCGCATTGGGCCCCTCGGTTTTTTTTTTTAAAATTTTTGGACGGCTCGGATCGGCCGTCCGGTGGCCGGAGAAGGGCGCTCGCGGCCGTCGGTATACCGTCGGTAGGAAACCCGTCGGTGCAAATAGCACCACTCTTAGAATTATTTCCATCTCCTCTGCCGATAAAATCCACTCCACGCTTTAGGAGTTTTTCACCGTCTCCGTTGGCAATATAACGGATCACTGAATCAGGGAGGTTTCGATCCATTGCTTTTCATCGTTTTCCATCGGCAAATCAACTCATCAAATTAGGGATTTCCATCGCTTTAGGAGCTTTTCATTGTCTATATAGTATGAGTTTCACAAGAATGTATGATAGTGAAGGGATTAAATATTTGGGATCGACTTCTCTTAGTAATCACGTTAAGTTGAACATATTTTTGAAATTCCTTAAAATCAAACCACATGCTCTGTTGTTCCCACTAGTTTACCAACTCTATCAACTAAGAGCAAGTTTACCAGACATTTGGTAAAAAAGCTCTTGAACAGTACATATTTTTCATTCAACAATGCTACTTGCACATACTTTTGTACACATATCATGCACATACATTTTTGTGGGGCCCATATCAGGGTTCCACAAAATGATCCGAACCGCTCATCTTTTTTAAAATATTTTTTGACGGGTTCCTGTTAAAAATCAGCTCCAACGGATATCGGTAAGAGCTTTCTCAGAAATCGTAGGGCAAAACAGAATGATTCGCCTTACGATTTTTTAGAAAGCTCTTACTGATATCCGTTGGAGCTAATTTTTTACGGGAACCTCCAAAAAATATTTTAAAAAAGATGAGCGGTTCGGATCATTTTGTGGGACCCCGATATGGGCCCCACAAAAATGTATGTGTATGATATGTGCACAAAAGTATGTGCGAGAATCATTTCTGTTTTTCATTTTACCTACACATATTTTTTTAACACTACACGAATACAATTTATTTTATCTATTCTTTATTAAAATATTAATAAAAAGAGAGAGAGAGAGAGTGAGTGAGAGAGAGAGAGAGAGAACAAATAAAAAAATGAATTGCTTGTGAATAGTTGTAAGCTATTTTTAGCTTACAACTGTTGATGGATGCAAAATACCTCATTGTTTTGCTTCTCTGCTGCAGGGGTATTTTGCCTTTTTTTGTAAGCCAAAATAACTACAAAGCTTCTTTGAAGAAGCTGATAAACTTGCTCTAAGAGCGCTATCTAGAGTGAGTGTTAATTTGAGGGTGGGAGTGGAGGTCATAACAATAGCTCGCGACGAGAGAGAGAGAGAGAGAGAGAGAGAGATATGTGGCTGCAGGCTACGATGAACCATTGGAAGTGGAGCTTCTCAACGACGACCAAATGAAGGAACAGTACTATAATCCCTTGCCGCCTCAAACCGATTACCCTTGAGTCATTGTCATTGCGCGTGCAAACGAGAGAGTTACAGACTTGCAGTGACAATTATGAGCATGTGGCTCATCTCTCGAGGCTTGTGACTTATTTGTGGTTTTGTCAATTTATTTTCGGGTTCAAAAAGTCTAGAAACACAACTCTGGACGCAACTGTGTCCGGAGCAAGAGCCGTTAGATGTATGTGTGTTCATGTGTACCCAACGGCTCTAGACATAGTTGTGTCCGAAATTGTGTTTTAAAATTGTGTCCATATCATGCTTGGTTGGATTTGGTTGTTTGTTTGAAACAATCTTATGTTGCAAAACTTACGAACTTTTGAGGCATCTTTTCATTGAACGGTACGGACCTCACAAAATTTGTGGCTAACTTTAAAATTTTTGTGGTTACATTTACGAATTTTAATTTTGTGCTGTATTTTTGTAAAATCTTGTGGCATTGTTTTGAGTTCTATCGTAATAAAAGACAGCGCAAGCTAAAAAAAAGACAGCTCAAAGTTATGAATTTTGTGGTATTGATTACCGATTTCCTTCGGTGTGGTTTATAATTAATTTTTTTGGTCCAATATAAATTTTTTTGTGCTCAATTACGAATTTTGGTAGCTCAAAATACAAAGTGCATATCGCATATCGTACACCTAAAAATATGAGTGATTACCCTAGCCTTGTCCTCTTATGTTTTGTCTCACTTATGTTCATTTGTTCTACTGCATTGCATATATAGGATTTGTGAATACCTCCAATCTTGTTACACTCATTTGGGGTTTATGAATTTTTTTTAGTGTAAACTTTGTTTTTGTTGTCTAGCTAGCTTTAATAATTTGTGTCCAACTTCTTCTCTTTTTTGTCATTAAAAACTGCCCAAAGGGCTATAAATTAAACACCAAAAATCCGAAGTCCTCTGTTGGAAAAAAATGATCCTCAACTTTCGAGTTATTCATGTGAATTAGGTAGGATCTCACCACGTATAGAGAAGCAATACCCATGATGAGTGTTAACCGTAGAGTAACAAGAAACAAAAGAAAATAAAAACATGGGAATTTTTGTCCAGTTTGTTGAGTTGGCCGGATCAAATGGGTATCCCAGATTAAGATCCTATTAACGACGCAAACATGGTGGAACAATACCTAATTCAAGAAAATACCAATCCCCACTTGGGGCTGTGTGGTTGCAGTCGGATTTTCTTATGGTTCTTATTACCAATTAAGTACTAGTAGTAGTAAATTTTGTTGGAGAACAGTAGGGCTAACACCTGATTGAGTGGTTATTAATTCCAAAAAAAACAATTAGAACGTTTTGTCCCACATAGCCCAGGTTAGAAAATTATACTTTATAGAAGTTCTGTGCTTATAGAATAATTGTCAACCAATATGGGCGAGTTAGCCCCGATCAATTCGATGGTTGGCATCAATTCAACGATTGACATGACATAATATTGCTTGATACCCCCCACCCACAATGGATGGGCTAGCATTAACCAAATTTAAGATCAATCCCTCTATTGTCTATCTCACCCACCATATGGGTGACTAATATTTTAGATTAAAAAGTAAATGGATTTTAGAGACCGTTTTTTATATTTATAATAAATTTGTCTTCTTTTTTTTTTTTAATTGTTGATCACATTTTACACTATACTACTGTGTAAATTTATATTCTCAGAATATTTAATGCAAAACTAACAAAAGGCGGAAAAGAAGAAAATTTAATTGAAAACAAATTGGATATCTAGTTGTTTCCCTCTCTCATAAAAGCTAATTCTGTTGGGGTAAATATTTCTATTTCGATGGAAGTAATTATGTTCTATTTTTCAATTTGGTCGGGATTCAATTAGCAAGGCTCGCGATATTTCCCATTGTGGCACTATAACGATGAGAAATCTTTATTTGTGGGGCCTTTGCATTGTGGCCAATAACTAGTTACAAACATTTTCACTCAGGTTACGAAAAGAAATATCATGTTTGCTACCAAACGAAGACACTTGGCCCAACGAAAAATTCTAACCATCATCTCTGATCACTTGCAACCGTTGCTTAGACATTTTAACAAGTGTCATAGTGCATACGATAACTTATGACTTCTTTTGTAATGCTATTGGCAACTCATTTGTGATCCCCATCACCTTAATTATCAAGTGTAAGCAAAAGGCAAATTTGAAAGATAGGATTGACTTCCTAATAGAATGAGCTTGAGTTTTATGATTTGTTCATGGGTCATCCTCTACGATCATACCAAGTACCTCAATCTTTTGTAATACTAATCGACAACCCATTTATTATTGAACTTTGGATTAGTGGACTCAAGTTTGGGCTTTCAATTTTAAAGTGGATTAATTTGTAGGCTATTTTTTGGGTGGGCATTCACTGACATTTGGATTGAGTATTCAAAGTAAGGCTAGCCCAAAATTTTTACATGTATTCTGAGCAAAAAAAAATTTTTGGGTGTTCAATTAACCCTTGAAGGCTCCAAGTAGAGTCGCCTCTGCCCTTTTGCTTAAATTTTTTTTGCCTTCGAATCAACTCATCGAATCAGGAAGATTTCCATCGTCTCCACTAATAAAATCCACTGCACCCTTTAGGAGCTTTCTAGCGGACAAAATTTTAGAAGTTGGCCTTCCAATCCTGAAACAGTTGAAGAAATCGACAGCACAGGTAACTTCACTTCCCTCTCATATTCGACCTCGGTTTGGAACTCACAGCACAGGTTACTTCGCAAAACTCTCCTACATCATTCATAGTTCCTTGTGAATATTTAGTATATCACGTCTATGAGTATCCATTCTGCCATATCCAATAATCTAGACTGAAAACAAGGTACATTCGCCATCACATAGTTTTCCATGTCGTTAGCCATGTCAGAGGAGAGCAGTGAAGCGAGAACATCTAGATGATCATCGGCCAATAGGATCAAAGTAGTTGGTCGTTTAAGGCAACAACTGCATCGACAGGTCGATGCAGCAAAGTACTGGCAATGGAAAGGAATAGAAACATGTACAGTGACCACGGTGGTAAAGGGTTCAACTGGCAAAAATGCTTCAAACCTCTACTTTTCTTGGTTGGATCCCAGCTGAAACAAGAATTCCACCCAAAAAATGACAAATCCGAGAGGCATGCATGCAAATCCCAATCTAAAACTGCAGGTTGAAACCTAGCGGCAAATCCTTCAACAAAGCTTTTTCTTTCCAACACTGGGAAATTTTCCAATTTTAAAATTAAGCCCTATCAAACAATACCAGAGACTTTTATGCATTCAAAGCCACGATTTCAATCTACAACACCAATACCAAGTCCAAATACTTACCTCTGGAAAATACATCACTCAAACATGTAAGATGCGGAAGAAGAAGAAGAAGAAGAAGGAAAAACGTATAAGCAGAATTCAATATAAATGGAAGATCAAGTTGCATGTCAAGGCAGCTTTTTGAAAATGGAAACATGCATAATACCATGCCTGGATGATAGATAGGATGGCCCTGACATTAAACCTTATCCTTCCAAAATAACAAGTACTCACTTAACAATAACAAACGTGTTGTAAACTCATCAATTTACCAAAACGGACATAATCAAAAAAATTTTCTAAAACTGCAGGTTGAAATCTAGCAGCAAATCCTACGACAAAACTTTTTCTTTCCAATACCGGGAAATTTTAAAATTAAGCCCTATCAAACAATACCAGAGACTTTTATGCGTTCAAAGCCACGATTTCAATCTACAACACCAATACCAAGTCCAAATACATACCTCTGGAAAGTACATCACTAAACATGTAAGACGAGGAAGAAGAAGAAGGAAAAACCTATAAGCAGAATTCAATATAAATGGAAGATAAAGCTTGACAGTTGCATGTCAAGGCAGCCTTTTGAAAATGGAAAACATACATAATACCATGCCTGGATGATAGATAGGATGGCTCCAACATTAAACCTTAGCCTTCCAAAATAACAAGTACTCACTTAAGAATAAGTAAACGTTGGAAACTCATCAATTTCCCAAAACGGACAAAATCAAAAACACAAACACCATATTCGACACATCATCAAATTAAGCAACGTACCTAATACAGAAGAGCAACACTCGTGGAAATCACAGTATGTCACAGCATCTATAAGGGTTGATGTTAAGATTGAGCTTGGGAGTCAGTATGTCAAGGCAGACTAACAAAGATGAAGACACTGGCATAGTTCTACGCAGAGCTGAGAGATTCAGGCAAGACCGTAATCAAAGCCTTTAGTATTCCAAAACATCAAGCACCTTGCCCCTCATTTGACCAAACGGGTCACTCACACAAATAGCAATACAAAATTCAATAGATTCATAGCACATAATGTAGGGGGATGAAAACAATTAGTGTTCTGAACAACACCAATTTGCA
>BPLS01021996.1:0-15486 GCA_019656275.1 Rhododendron kiyosumense | reverse complement strand
TGATAAGTTCCTTGCCTTCGCTAGAACACGATCATCCAGAATGGCCAGAGCCTCAGCTTGGAAAGCTAAGGCAGCAGAGTAAAATTTGGCGAAACCATCTATTCAGGTTCCTTTCCAGTCACGAACCAAAATGCCCTTCATCAAAGAAGCATCACAATTGATTTTCAAACGATCAGGGGGAATCTAAAGCGGAGAAGGAGAGGCGTCGGGAGGATTTTGAGACGGATGGCTATTACTTGAAATCGCAAAGATAAATTCCCATCTCATTGAGTGAGCGGACTGCGTAGCTCAAGTTAGATTGACAGATGAGCGGACTGCGTAGCTCAAGTTAGATTGACAGAGGAATACGAATTCCTAAAAAATTAAGAGCTAAAAAATTATTAATCTCCCTAATATCTATACTATTTTGTATTAATGACGAGATCGTGAAGTTGTTCCTTTCTTTCCAACAACTTCACCAACCCACAAAGGCCACCCTTCCCAGCAACTCTGATTGATCTTTGATATTCCCAGCACTTAGGTCCACAGTCCATTCCAGGGTGTGGATTTAAACCTTTGGGGGCCGGTTGACACAGAAGCTGAGATCACTGCCAAACCAAACTGCATGAGTCCATCCGCATCTGAAGAGCAAATGATCAACAGATTCCTCTATGTTTACTGCAAACGCTACACGTATTGGGAATGGCCGGCCTTTAAATCTCCGATGAAGGTTTGCCTTTAGTCGCAAGAATGACGTTACACGCGTTCCACTGAAAATGTTCGATTTCAGGAGGGATTCTGCACTTCCAAATCATTTTCCATACAGAGTTGGGAGGGACAAAGGAGGAGGATGGCTTCATTTGGATTCCTCCTTGGCCCCATGAGCCAGCCACCATTCATTGATACTTATTCAGAAGAGCGGCGCCAAAATATTCGTTATCTTTTGACTCAGTATCACTTGACTGACAGAACTGAAGAAAGTGATTCAGATGATCCAGAGTGATAACCATGTGTTCAGGCCAACTGTCTCTTTTGTGTGGAGCCCCCTTTCCATTTCCAGGAGAGGGTAATATTATTGATGTATATTGTTGTTGTATAATTATTGGTGTTGTATCATATAATTAGTGTTTACTGTTAAAGTAGTACGTGTAGGTTTGTACAAGTAAGTCATACGTGTATGACTAGTAATAGTAATGGTCCAGTATGTAATAGGTTAGGCATAAAATGTTCCCTTGCTTACATCATCAGTTATGTCACAGAATATTACACATAATTGCCTTGTACTATTACATAGACTTTTAGCCTAGCCTATTACATACCGGACAATTACTATTACTAGTCATACACATATGACATATTACTTACTTGTACAAACCTACATGTCCTATTTTACCAGTAAATACTAATTATATGATACAATACCAATAATTATACAACACCACCCCAATTGGCATTTGGCACCCTGATTTAACCAAGTATTTCCCATTAGGGGTCCAATGACTTCCCGCGGCGGATCATTTCCGGAAGAAAATCGGTGCCGCTTCCAGTTTGGTTCGGGTATTGGTGAGATCAAAACCAAAACGGGAACTTGTAACTTAAACCAAAACCGTAACTAAAATAGGCAGCTTTCTTATTATTTAATACATAACCAAAATCGCGGTTATCGTTTTGGTTTGGTTAGATTTTTCATTGAAACTGGTCAACATTTTAATCACCCATCTTTAATCAACCAGAAGAAAGGGGCAGGAATTAAAATTAAGAACAATGTAAATAATTAGTGCAATTAACACAAACACAAAGTGAATCCATCTTCCAAACACAAACACAAAGATATCTATATCTAGCTATATCTATATTTATAAAATTGGGGTATTTACGAAATTTTATTGCGGTTCGGTTATGGTTTGATTTCAGTGGGCTATCATATAAAACCGAAACCAAAACCAAAACCAAACCCCCCCGGTTTTTGCAAACCAAAAATCAAAATCATAAGCTGGGTTTAAAAATCTGTTAAAAACAGCCTCAATCAGTATGGTTGGTTTGGTCAACCACCAGTTCGGGCGATATTGTCATTCTTGCGCATGAAATCCACTCCTGCCATATCGGCGGCAAGCATGTCCAAAACTTCATCCGGTGCGGTCACAAGGGTGATGAGATTTACGTCTTGTTCATAACCCATCTTGGCAAGGGCATCGGCAACTCGATTTCCGTCTCGAAGAGTATGGGTAACAGAGCACTTGGTAACCGTCACCATCCGTCTTCATGGGGAAGTTGTGTGGGAGCCTTCCTTGATCATGTGAACTGCAATCTCTGAGTCTACCATTGCATTAGACCATTATAATACCCTGGAGTTCCGCTTCCAAACTGCAGCAATCTGAAAGCCGCCCATAAAAACCTATAATCCAAAAACGTCTCTCTTCCCGAATCACTCTTCCAAACCTAGGTCAACATCATCTCCTCCTGAAAACTGTCATCTATGTTCAACATCATCTTTCCATAACCTAGGTTGCAAGAATAAAAGACCATACATCTGTCTTCAAACAACAGCTCTAAATTTTTAAACTTAAACATATAATACAAATATACACTCATAGATTGCGAGAATATAGGCTCATACATATCTGTCTCCAGTAAATGCCAAGAAGTCGCATCATTTGTAACAAAATACATCGAAACCAGTGTGTGTTTATCTCCAAACTGCATTATTGAAGACAATTCTATTTGGAAATACTAATCTTTTCCTGTGAATACTAAGATCCTTCAGTTCACCAGGTTGTATAGCATCTCAAAAGGTTTACCTCCATTAGGAATCTCTGGTAATTCCTACCTTTCAACAGCTCCACTCTTTTGTTCCGTTCCTCCACCCTATTTGCAAAGGAAGGGGCACAAAAGAAAGGTGCTCATGCTCGTTTTGTACGCCTTCCAACCTCAAGTGCAAGCTCTGTATCAATTTTCAGGGAAATGTCGAGTGCCTTCACTGAATGCGTCAGTGCACCACTGCAAAACACCAACACATGAATGACTTGTCAATTTCTTAAAATGATACGCACTTACGCAGCTATATTTCCATGAAAGCTAAATGGAAAGTCACGTTGGAAATAAAAAGTTTCAAATAACTTAAGTTCAAAATCCCAACATTTAACCAAACACTGAAAGGATTCCTGATGTACCATTGTTTTGTTTTTTGGCCTTCCTGCTGTAAGGTAAAACACAATATTTTGCATCCTAAACTGCCAATCTTACCTAGCCGAAACTAGATATACCCAGATCACTGATTCTACCCATACTCGATTGGGAGCAATAAGATGAAGCTTGTGAAAATTGTCATTGCATTTTAGTCATTACAACCTGACAACTGGTGTCATGGTCTCATAGATGAGTCCAGCAGCACTGTTATCCAAGTATTCACACACAAGCTCCAGATTTGCAGAAGTTTAATGATTCAAAATATAAGGTGATCAGGGTGATGGTTATACATTAACCCAATTAATCCACCCTTCCTCGTGCACCGACTAATATTTTCCAATGAATCGGGCATATCTTTCAAACTAGTCAGAAAAGCAAGTCACTTGAAACTAAGCTCTTTTTCTTGGCATTTCAAATGTTTAAATTGTTTATTTCGATCATTAAAATAATATTATGATGGTTTCCAAATCTTATGATGCAGAACAAAATAACAAACTTAAACTTGATATACAAAAAACCTCCATCAGTAATCTTGTGCATCTGCATTTCCAAGTCAAATGTCCTCACAGTCGTCTCCGACATGCAACGATTACACCTACAATGCCTACCCATATATTCTACCTACTTTATAACATTTATATTCACCTTTGAGGGACATTTTTGGAAAATCATCAAATTTTTCCTTCCATTTTTGGAAAAAGGGCCATCATTTTGGAACAACCAAAAATGGAATAATGACTCTCAATTTGGAACAGAGGGAGTAACAACTAAAGAAGAAGATCCAACAACTTACCTAAGAGATGCCAAGACCAGGATCAAACTCTCGTTTAGTTGGGACTTGTGTGCTCGACATTGTTGCTTAGATATCCACCTAGAAAGAGCTATGTAGCAAAGTCTTATTTAAGGCATGCAATGGCCTAAGACACCTTCAAAACACAATTTAACTAAGGAAATATTGAAAAATGTTTTCCAGGTCCACGTGTCCTTGGCATGAGAGGTATATAACTTTGACACTTAGACTCACAAGGTCACACCATGCCAGACATTTGGACCTGAGTTCGTGTAAGCTATGGAGGGTGAAAACTGAATTGTGAGGCACAAACTCCTCTAATCATGCATTATTTTAAAAAAATTGACCCTAATGTACTACTTCCTGCTCGGGTGTGCAAGCCCGGGTCCTAGGCATAGGCAAACCAGGCCATTAATAAGGGGCCCCAAAAACAGTAGACCAAAAATAGGCCCCCCAAAGATGGAAATGCCTCTTCCTTTCACATTTCCGCGATGTGGAACTAAAATTACGCAAGTCCTGCAGCTAACATTTTACATGGCGATCCAAGCCCCAAATAAGTTGTTCTTCTGATATGGCAAGACCTCCAATGAAATGGTGCATCTTTAATGCGCAAGTTTTTTTTTTTTAGAAATTAATTTTGCGAGTTTGAGAAACAAAATTTAGAATCTTTTTCTCGTGCGATAAAACAGTGTAATAACCACATGTATTGCACGAGTGAACAAATATTGTCCATCCAATATTTTTCGAACAACTAAGTACCACTATCAATGAAAATAATTTGTGAAAATGCATGAGACAATGCTAACAAAACTAATGTCAAACCGCGAAGCGTCCTAGTCTAAAAGTTCTGATTCGTTATATGGTAGGATTTGCGTCCATTGTTCTTTAAGGGCTGAGGCATGGGTTATAATGTTTAACAGTCCCCATCTTATAGTTTCACCAAGGGCCCTAATGTGCCAATGCATGATCTTAATGTCAATATCTAGAGAAAGATACCACTTACTCAAGAAATACGTCTCTCTCCATTCTCACAGCAACGTGCTGCAATTTTGTTTCGAATTGACGCAACCAAAATTAACATAATTTATCTCACCATAATTTAGTCCAGAGCAGTTAATCTGAACTGCATATGTGACCACCTCTTGTGAATAACACAATACCAAGAAAAACATTTATGGTTCTGCCGCCATAACTTTCGTCACTGTTATGCATCTCAGAAGATGGCATTTGGGAGCTCCATCAACCATGTGAACCATTACCCCAGTATTTGTTTGTATAAACCCCAAATGGAAACTTCATTGACCTCGATGAAGAGTACATAATTACCTAGAAATGTATGTCACGCCAGTTTGTCCAATCTTGTGTACGGTTTCAAGGGTAACATTTCCAGATGCCTGTCAACATGAAACCGACATACATTAAGGCTACAGACCTAGGATTCACTCTTTGTATAAGAATGATAGTGAAATCAAGCAACCAGTCATTTTCAACAGATGACATGACACCTAGAAACCATAAAGAGAGTAGTATTACTATTAAGGCACACAAGACTTCTACTAGAAGCCTTATAGAATTCTGATGATGATGGTGCGCAATAGCAAGAATATGTTTAAGAACAAAAAAATAATGCATATACGTAAAGCATGGAATTTGCATGATCATGTCACGTCAAGACGAGCTATAATCTATTTGATGACAACAATATCCTACATACAGCAGGAGGCATGTAATCTGCACAGGGAAAATATGCGGAGAAAGCTGGAATTAGAGGAACCATGACCAAAAGTCCTGGTGTCATCTACACTCTGTGAAACTACTCATAGATCAGAAAATCAAGAAGATAAAGGAGCCCCATAGCTGAAAGTAGCACAACATGGGAACTTCAGCAGTTACAAGATGTGAATTCAGCAGTTATGCATCATCATTAATTTATGCACATTGATTCACCAAAAAGGCCTTACTAGGTGCAGGCATCAGGTATAGAATGATATTCTTGCGATGACTAAAGAAATTGGTATAACAAATGATACATAAAAGGCGAACCAATGATTGGATGTACCTCAGTCTCAAATCTGCCATTGATCAGATCTACAGCCTCTTTAAGCATTGACACATCAACATCCCCATCTGGTTGTGGGACAACCATATTATCCAGCATTATCCTAGTCAAGTAAGTTTTTGTTTGAGATGCATACTGTAACACCTCATTAACTTCATCAAGTGTCCGGGTTTCAACCTGGCAATAAATACAAAATTTCCGCAACCATACATAATGTTGCCTCTAGATGTACTCTTTATTAGTGCGGAGCCCATCTGCGGAAAACTTTAAAAGTGAGAAAACTACCTCAACCCCCATATGAAGATTGTTTTCCTCTAAATAAATGTCCACAGATCTGAGAGAATTTTGTACACCTCCAGCTATTGATATGTGGTTATCTTTTATCATCACCATATCAAATAAACCCATTCTGTGATTCCTTCCTCCACCTATCAGTACCTGTTAAGAGATAAATGCAGATCACATAACAGTTAAATTAAAAGGGAACAGATATGGTGCAAATCCAAGAAGCATCAGCAAAATAAGTTCACACCGCCCACTTATCCACCAGACGTAAACCGGGAGCTGTTTTCCTAGTCTCTAAAATGTATGCAGGGCGTGCAGCATCAGCCATTTCCTGCAATGAACATGATCATGTAAATCGGTACTTTGCACAATGAATGTACAATGCCATTTGTTTAGGATAGGTAGAACTAAGACTTCAGTGGACAATTTACATCAACAACTAAAATCAAATTCTACAGAAGTATTTGACATCAAAAGCCACAAATGATTATGGTTTGTCTGTGGTTAACTGATTCTGTCTGCTGCAGAAATTTCATGCTATATCATAATGTTTTAGAATAGCACTTCATTCAATCCATTAGGAACCAATAATCTTAGAATTCAACTTTGGTTCCTAGTATGTCAACAACGGAGATTTCTTCCTTATTATAGTCCTTCAGATAAGTTTTGAAAATCTACTATGACCAAAAGTACAAAACATGTAACAGTAACAATGTGTCGTGTTCACACAACACCTAAAAGATTGAGGAACTTGTTTTTGAAGAGTAATATTCTTTTAATTTACTTTAAAGCCCAAAAGCTAATCACATCAGTTTGACTATCTATTTCAACACATAACGGTAGAAATTGAAGCAGATAATCGCGTGACTTGGAGTAAAACGGTACTTGACCCTTGCAATTCGTCGAGGGACATGGTGTTTTTTGATTTTACATCTAGGGAGTTTGAAAGAAGGAACAAAGTTTTACAGTTGCACAACCTTGGTTAAAGTTGCTATTCCACTCATCCTCTGCATAAAATTAAGCACAACCCTCTCCGCCACGACAATGCTGTGTGCCCGTCCTGTTTTTGTGAAGAATGAAGACAAAAAGACAGCTCAAGATACAAAATGTTGCAAGTTCTCCAAATGATCTTGAAAGTTCTCCAATTCTGAATTGGTAGTTAATTTCGTTGTTTACCATGCACTTTCCCAAATTGCAATCCTTTATGAACAAAATCTCCATCTTTTCTTGACCACTCTACCTGATACCAATGCATACAGCAAGAATTACCAAGAATTCAAACCAGACATTCTTAAAGTATGGGAACCTTTTATTCAGCCCTCAATACCTTCAGGGTAGGATCAACCTCGCTAAATACTGACTCTGCCAGTACAATACCAGCTACGACACCATCCTCCTTTGCCAAGAAATGGGCTTCCACTTCCATGTCAGCTGGAATCGTGGCCATACAAGTCACATCCCCTGCATTTGAAGCCACAAGATGAACAATACATTGAAATGTTGGTTAGTGAACATTGATAATGTATATGCCCCAATGAAGCATTATAAAAGCATAACAAAACAACAAAGCCACTACAGCTCCTTAGGTAGCGGGTTCTAACCAACCTGACGCAAAACATGATTAAATCCACAAAAGGTTTAAGAAGTCTAAACAAATTTGCGTGAGAACCAGATAAGACAAGAGAGGAATTCAACCTCGATCCCCAGCATCTTCAGCAAGGGCAAGCTTGATGACACCTTTCAAATCGTATGTAGGGTGAGAAGGAGGCTTTATAGATATGGATTCTATTGATAATCCTGTGTTTCTTATTCCAGTCACAGACATCTTAGCAATCAATCTGCAATTCCACACAAGGGAATCAGGGTTTTCAACAAACAAACATAATCATAAAGGTACATTGAAAGAGATCAACAAACCTTGAAGTTTTGGATACACGAGGCAAAACAAATGAAGGGACAGAAAGAACCCCAAACATTGTAGTTTCTTTATAAACCTACAGTTTACAACACATTGCCTTTCTCTTTTCTCCAGGTTTCTTCTCAATTGGCACCTACTCACCAAACGCCAACAGCAAGCTACTCTCCTCCTTTGAGCAGTTATTCAAATATCGGGAAAAGATATCAAAGATGGACCCAGAATACAAAAAGATTAGACTAACATAATAGTTCTCATGTTTTTTTTTTATAAGTAAATAATTATATTAGAAAAGGCATTAAGAGAATGGCACCCTTAATGAAAAAGCTCAAACCAATCTAAAATTGGTCAACAGGAGGATTACAATCTCTCTTGTCCCAACCATACAAGCTATTCACCAAAAAAAAAAAATTATAACCTAATCAAAGGCTTTTCCACCCCCTCAAACCATCTCAAATTTCTTTCACGCCAAATAAACCTCATCAAGCAAGGAGGAATAGCTGCCCTAACTCGCTTCCTTTTCTTTCCCACTCTAGCACCTCTCCTTTCATTGCCTTTTTCACTTAGATCCACATGATTGCCTTCTCAATCTATAATCTGCAAGTTTGCAACTTGTTTACTTGAACCCGACACCCAACTCTGAAGCATCTCTTCTAGCTTTGGTTCTGGCAAAAACCGCTTTTCCTTCATCTCTTGGTAATACTTATGTGCTTCCTCCAACTTTCCATTCAAAAAGAGACCATGTATCAACGCAACATATGCGCTTCGGTCTGGGCCACCATTCTTGCTCATCTCACCCCACAACTTGAAGACATTGTCGAGTTGGCGCCACCGACAGAACTTCCTAATCAACATGGTGTAAGTATCATTGTTTGGACAACAGTCCACTTTATTCATCTTTTTCAATAGCTCAAACACTTCGGCCCCCGATCTTAGAATCTGAAAGAAGGCATGGTAAGTTTGAACTGTAGGGGACATGCCACGCTGCAACATCTCATGGAAAACCTCTTGGACTTCATCTAATTGGCGAGCCCTACAGAGAGGCTTGATCAATGAGTTATAAGTAACAGCATTAGGACCAATACCCTCGTCTTCCATTGTTTTCAACAGATTTCGCGCATCCTTCACAAGCTTGCCTTTAGCAAGAGCGTGAATGACCGCATTGTAAACTTTCCTATCTGGACAAACGCCGAATTCCTTCATTTGATTAAAAAGTTTGAGAACCTCATTTAGCTTACTAAATTTCGAACTACAAGAAATCATACTTGAGTACGATATAACATCGCGTGACACCCCTCTCTCACTCATCTCCCTCCAGATTCTCTTTGCCTCGCGTGGATTACAAACAATGTTACACCACCCATTCAAAATGATGTTAAAGCTCTTAGTATTAAGCGGGAAAACACTCTCATTGCAAAAAAGCAAATGCTCAGCATCTCTCACATTCTTGTACCTACACAGAGCAGATAGAAAATCATGGAATTCCTCCATACCCACTTCAAATTTGAACAACTTATGCGCGTAGAAAGTGTTTATAGCCTTGCCCACCTCGTGTATCGCACAGTACCGCCTAATCAAGATCGACAGCGTCTTAGGAGTCACTAGAGATTTCCCCTTCCCATTCTCCCCTCTCATTTCATTGATCAGTGCCCAGGCAGTGTCGAATTTCCTCGCTTTCGCGAGAATCGATATCATGGAGTGGTATTCGCGCAACGAAGGCGCGTAATTTGGCTGCTTTGTGACCCACATGAAGAAAGTGAATGCTGATTCCCAGTCATTCCTAACCCTAGAAAGAATCTCCACAACTAAATCCGATGAGGGGATTACACCACATTGCTCCAGCTGGATTCTAACTTGAGGTTTGCTATTCCCTTTTTCTAGCAAAATACCCAAAAGGGTAGACATGTCAGGGGAAAGACAACCTAATTTTCGATGTGGGTTTTTTTCATCGACATCATCTTCTTCTTCTTGTTCTTTTTTGTCTTTTTCGCTGTTTTGAGTGATTGAGGCAGAAAAAGGTGAGCAGAATATGGGGAATTTAGGGGGATTGAAGGGGATGGTGAGGGTTTTTGGGGTGTAAGAAGGGTTTGGAAAATGAAAATGGGTAGGGTTAAGATGTTGTGAAATGAGATGGTGGCGAAGGTTGAGGGAGAAAGAGGTTAGAGTAAATCTTCTTCTGAAAGATCCAAACATGATTGAATTTGCAGTGGCTGAGGTGTTTACTGTTTAGTATTGAGTGCAAAGTGTTCGAGAAAATACCTGAATGGGCACTACTCGTGTGGGGAGACCTGGGAGGCGTCCTGGCCAACCACATAGGCGTCCTGGCCGAATTGAGAATTCAAAAGTCGGGATCAGAGTTTTTCTTTTTAACTTCGATCAAGAAAAACTCCGTTTGGTTGCTGAGAAAAAAAAAGAAGGGAACTTACTAGTCAGTTTTCTAGGCAACCAAACATGAATACAGAGAGAGAGAGAGAGAGAGAGAGAGAGAGAGAGAGAGAGAGAGAGAGGGATACCTGTTGAAAAATAACATGTTGGGTTGGTTGAAATTCTCGATCAACAAGACTCTCTGGAAAGGACGTTACGGGTAACCTAATCTAATCAATTACGTGGTTTCACACTGTTGCTGTTCTTTCTTTCTCACAAAGTTCCACTCCAGTGATATACACTCCGGTTCCCCTGAGGGATCCCGGAAGATCTGCTCCATGCGGGACTTCACTCCCAGCCCTTGGATCTAATCCAAGGGCTCACGTTTTAAAGTGGTACACGCGGGTTAAGAAAGGTGACGGGTCCGGTTCAAATTTGAACCTAATCTAATCAATGCTGTTCTTTCTTTCTGGGTTTTGTAAATTCTTAACTCTCTAGTCAAGAA
Organism: Rhododendron kiyosumense; assembly: GCA_019656275.1. Classification (NCBI taxonomy): domain Eukaryota; kingdom Viridiplantae; phylum Streptophyta; class Magnoliopsida; order Ericales; family Ericaceae; genus Rhododendron; species Rhododendron kiyosumense. The sequence goes on along the minus strand of BPLS01021996.1, from coordinate 4,403 downwards.
ACCCACTCTCTAGTCCAATTCCTCCTCAACTTGTGAAACTACAGAATTTACAAAACCCAGAATCTGATAATTTTAAACAAACTAATTTCAAATGCATTTCAGCTTCATAAACATGATCGCAAAGGAAAAAAAAATCATAAACAAACTTCTCAAATAAAAATATATTCCTATTTCCATACCGAAAATTTTGAAGTTGCTATCAACGATCTCGTCCCAATTGCAAAACTGGTGATTTCACAGCCATCAAGAGAGCTCTTCTAATCGATAGCTACGGTTTTGACAGGAGATTGAGATGAGAAGTCGAGCGAGAGAGAGAGAGAGAGAGAGAGAGAGAGAGAGAGAGAGGGAGGGAGGGAGAGCGAAAGTTGATCGAGAGAGACGGGAAGCGACGAAAATTACCGGCTAACAGAATGGAAGGGTGGGGTTATTTAGGAATTGTTTGCTTTTATTTAAATTTTTTTCCACATTTTGTTGATTTTTCGTGTGAATATTTTGTGAATTATTGTTTCGTTATGACGAGATAAATCTGAAAAAGTAAAAAATTACGATTGAAATCCAATTTTTTTTTAATAAAGATGAAAAATGACTTATTGACTTATTTTTTTCTTTTTAAAAAAAATGAATTTCGATATTAATTTTTTACTTTTTAGATTCTTTATCTCATAATGAAGCAATAATCCTCAAAAAATTGATAAAAAATTAAGAAATGAGAAAAATATTTGAATAACAAAAAAAAAAAGAAAGGGCAATTTGGCTTATTAGGGCCAAAGAACCCCTAAGTTTGACCCATTATCAACGTTATCTAAACTCATACATCAACGGATTTATTAAGTTGACGCAATTAGAAACTATTTTTTAGATATGGGTTTGTTTGGACTGATTATAAATGAATCGGTTTTGGCGGGTTCATAAAACTGGGTCAAATTGCCACCTCTATTTAATGCAATAAATATACACACACAGCTAAGCTTTAACATTTTGGGCAAAGCTCACTTAGGCTTCGTTCCGTCAAGATTCTTATTTTTTAAGTACTCTCATTGTATGATAGATCATTCTCTCACAATATATCACTTTTAATTCAAAAAATAATTACTTATGTGAAAAATAAGTACTTATTTTAGTTTGTCAAATTGGGCCTAATCCCTTTTATTTGGAACAAAAGTATATGCACTTTATTTTATTGTAGTCCATTTGAATTCATTGTTTACCTCTTCACGCGTGTGTGAGTTGAGATCACATACAAGAGTGTTAACATCTTGTACCATCTGAGTTCAATAAAACTTTCAAAATTATGATGACTGCCTCTCCCGATATTGCCCCCCTTTTTTTAATCTGGCACTCTAGCTAATATCATATGAGCAAAATATACTAAATTTTTGACTTCATTTTAGTCATATTTTCCAAATTGTCCTTTCAAATGTCAAAATGAAAGCACAAGAGGGGCCACAGATTCAAGTAAATCATGATCGGCCAATGGAGTGGCTGATTCTTTGGCGAAAGATGGATTGTGAGACTCTGGCACGCGGACTTGAAAAGCTAGACCTCCCGATTGGTTGTTTTCTCTTCTTGGGAAAGATAACCGTCTACTATGATGTATTCTCTTGATGGAGTTTTATAATTTAATCTTCTCCGTTTTGAAAAAAAAAAGAAGAAAAAGAAAGAAAGTAAATCATGACATTTGGTTCTGAATGCAAGGAGTGATTTCGTTCCATTTCTGAAACTGTAAAATATGGTTTCAAATCCCAACTCCCTTTACATGATTAAACCACCATCCATTCCAATTGTTTCACATTTTCCCCACCAAACCCTCTTTTCACACACCCCCTACAAACTTATTTAACCGGGCGACATTCACTGCCATTTCTTGTCCTGAAAACACTAGAAAAGAAACCTAACCTCCAAACCATTTCACTCCCCATTCCAAAAGGCAAGAACAGAATGTCCATAGTTGCAGAGGCCCCTGGCTTTCTCCAAGTCTTTTCTGATGGATCCGTCAAGCGTTTCGCCCCGGTCATAGCCAATGCCTCTTCTGAATCATCCAATGGATACAAATCCAAGGATGTGATCATTGACCCATCAAAATCCATCACCGCCCGAATCTTCCTTCCCGACGAAAGATCCGCAACTTCATCATCATCACCATCTAATAAGCTTCTTCCAGTCATTGTCTATTTCCATGGGGGTGGTTTCTGCATTGGCTCCACCACATGGCTTGGCTACCACGTTTTCCTAGGAAGTCTCTCTGTCACCTCTCAATCAATTGTGTTGTCTGTAGATTACCGTCTTGCCCCTGAAAACAGGCTTCCTATTGCTTACGAAGACTGTTACACCGCGATTGAATGGCTAGTCAAAGAGAAAAACCGCGACTCCTGGCTCGAGCGAGCCAACCTGTCGCAGATTTTTCTCGCGGGTGAAAGCGCTGGTGGAAACATCGCCCACCAAGTAGCTGTCACCGCAATCCGAGAAAACCTGCGCGAGGCTTTCTCGGATTGCCATTTGGAAGTCAAAGGGTTGTTGCTTATACACCCCTTCTTCGGAAGCGAAAGGAGGACCAATAGAGAGATGACAGAGGGGGCGGCCAATGACGTGGCAATGAACGACATGTTTTGGGGGCTGAGTCTGCCCGAGGGGTCGAATCGGGACTTTTACGGGTGCAATTTTGAGACAGCGCCACTAGAGACGGAGGAGTGGGGGCGATTTCCGCCGGTGGCGGTTTTCGTGGCAGGGGTGGATTTCTTGAAGGAGAGGGGGGTTATGTATGCAGAGTTCTTGCAGGGGAAAGGGGTGAAAGGAGTGGAGTTGGTTGAAGCAGAGGGGGAACCACATATTTATCATGTGTATGATCCTGAGTCTGAGGCAAGTAGGTTGCTCCAGAAGCAAATGAGTGAATTCATTCACAGCCTTTAGAAAATCATATAACTATTACTATATATTAGCATTTGGGCTATTCAATAAACGGATGAATGTTTAAAAGATTGCATTGTTTGCACAATTATGTGCATTTGAAATTGAATTTCCTGCGAATTTCCAAAGCACCTACAAAAACCCCAAAGAAATTGAATTTCTTGCATTTGATGAATTGTTAAGTGTCCTATGGTGGGACTCACCTCTTGTGATGTGTTTGTTTGGCTCGCATATACTTTAGAAGTATTGTGTAAAACAAGTTCAATTTCAAGCCAACTTTGGGCATTTATGGATTCTTTTTGAAAAAGAAGGTTTAAAAAGAAAGCGGAACATGGCCTTAGAAGTATTGTGTAAAACAAGTTCAAATTCAAGCCAACTTTCGGCATTTATTTCTTCAAAATTTTGGAGAGGTAACTGGCAAGGCAGGGAGGCCAGTTATTCCTAAAGACAAACTTCACAAAATGATTATTGAAGTGGAGATTATCCTTTCGTGTGAAGATCACAGATCCTCATGGGATGCAAAATGTGAAATTTACTACGATTTTATTTGACGATCCGTGTCATTCATTTAGGATTCATCGTCTTTATCGCGCTTCCATGAAAAAACTCCAATTGATTGGAATTGATAAATGATTGGTTAATTCATACATGAATGCAGAGAAGAAGGATGACTGAGAGAGTTTGACCATCCATTTCTTATGTGATAAGTGCAGAAACGAGTGAACACAGATTCCTTTTGAGACACTATCCAGCTCAGCTGACTTGCTTAACTCATAGCCTAACCACGTGACTCGAAAGGTTAACCTCAGTTATACAGTAGCCCTGAACGTTTTGTTATATACCAACTCAACTCTCTCTAGTTGGGCGATGTGGGACTGTCACAATCTCCCCCACTTGAACCGCAATGTTCTCGTTGCGCCCCAATGTCCATCACTTTCACGTCCCACCAAAGCGATGTAGGACAAGTCCCCGCTTAAGCACGACAAGCACGCAAGCACGTCTCCTTGCGAGACCCACCCTATACTTCTGGTTGGTGCAAGCTCTGATACCAACTGTTACAACCCACCTCCTCAAGCACCATGATCAAAACATAACAAAATCGTTGTTTAATGCCACTCACTCACTTACAAATAAGCAGAAAAACCAATCCCACTTCCTTCAATATATTTACATAACTTTCCATAATTCCTCTTGTGCGTACCCTTCATCTCCTCCCATTTTATCCCCTTTCTTTAGTGTTCCTTCCCCTCTGTCCAACCCAGCTCCCCCTTAGCCGAGTTCAGTTCCCCCCATGTGTATTTTACCTAAATACATACGTACATATAGAGTTATAGGAGACAACCCCATGAATTATTGGTGCCAAGCTGAAAACCCTCAAATTCTTCTTTAGCACCCACGTGCCCATCTCCATGCAAGAGTATATCTCCGTTCTTTGTCATTTCTTTCAAAATAGGGCAAATTTCACTCAGACCCCCTGAGGTATATGACAATGACAGAAA
>BPLS01021995.1:0-30608 GCA_019656275.1 Rhododendron kiyosumense | reverse complement strand
GGGTGAGGGGCCAGCCATATGGGGTGGGGAGAGACCATTTGTCAAGCCAAAAACTCATTATTTAGGGGGGCCGGCCATATGGGTGGGGTGGGGAGAGACCATTTGTCAAGCCAAAAACTCATTATTTAGGGGGGCCGGCCATATGGGGTGGGGAGAGAGGTCCTCATTTTCCTATAAATAGAACTATTTGTTAAGCCATTTAATTCACACCTTAAATCTCTCCAACTTTTCTCTCTAGAAACCTTGTGTTTGTTCATTGTTCTTTGTTCTTACTTTGTTCTTGATATTCTTAAGTTTCTTCTTGAGTTATTCAAGAAACGCAACCCAATGCCGCCACCAAACCACCACCCGACCAGCCTCTTGATCCAAAAAATTTAGTAGTTTAGTGAAGATTTATTTTCGAGAGAAAAAGAAAGTCTTTTCTTTTCTCTTTCGAAGTTACCGTAAGCTTACCGTAAGAAATCACTTCGTTCGATAGCCACATTCACCTTCCGTAAGCTACTCTAACCTTCCGTTTTGCTTTTTGTGTTTAAAAATGCATGCTAAGTTAAAGTACTAAAAATAGCTAGCAAATTTATTTTACTAAAATTATTGGTCTAAAGCATAAGTGATTTCAACTCCAAAGGTGTCCGTCCATGTGGCATTATGATTTACGATCTCTTTTATGACTGTGGAGTAACCCGAGGCTAACACCCTTGAAAGTTTGTCAACAAGTCTGGCTTCGTACCGACTAAGGAAGGAATGGTGATTCTAACTGGACTCGTCCGACCATCCGACCTGGGACTTTCCTGGTTATTTCTATGTCAAACATAATCCACAAAATTTAGAATAATAATTTAAATTCTGCTAATTTAGCATGGTTACTTAGGCTTTCCTCACAAACTGTGTATCTGTCAAATTTTTTAGGAACGTTGCAGCGGAAAATCTGGGACAGAACAATGGATGACTACAACTTTTCAATTTCAGATAGTTGGTCATTTGAGAATGATCTTCGTAGTGAGGAGAGCGTCTCCCACAATAGTCGCGATTATGCACCAGAATTTACCACCGACCAGGTTAGTCTTTATTGTTATTGTATTGCATATTCGTTATTGATGTTAAGAATGGTTAATGGTCAACAGTGGTCCGTAATTATTACTCATGCCTTAATAAAAACAATTGAGTTTTAATCATAATTTTTTTTTTTGAATCTCCTTATTAAGACAATTTAAAGAGGGATATTACATTGTGCTTATACGTATTCATTTTTTTTTTATTATAGATATTTGAAACTAGAGCTATCATGGTAGATTGGGTGCGAAGAGTTGGTATGGAAAATGGTTTTGTGATTGTCATAAGCAAATCTGCTAGTATAAAGGGCAACAAGATGCCGAAATGCATTCTTATTTGTGAAAGGGGAGGATTATACAGACCACCACCAGAAGGGCATTCAATGCAAAGGATTACTGGAACTAAAAAATGTGATTGCCCGTTTAAGCTGCGAGGTGTACCACAACCTCCAGACGGTGTCATGTGGAGTTTGAATGTTGTTAAAGGTTTTCATAACCATGAACCAGCGGAAAATTTTGAGGGACATGAATACCCGTCAAGGTTGACCCCAAACCAGCAGCAATTAGTTCGTGACATGTCTAGCAGCACCGCGCCTCGAGAAATTCTTAATTTCCTGAGACAACAAGACTCGTCAATTAGTACAGGAATCAGAAGTATTTACAATGTGAAGGCACAGTATAAGAAAGACCAACTGGGGGGTCTATCTCCTATTGGGTACATCTTGAATGAATTGAACGAGAAAAATTACATTTACGACTTTCTTATAAATGAACACACCAACGAAATTACAGATATTCTTTGGGTTCATCCTAAAAGCCTAGAGCTATCTGTCAATTTTCCGTCCGTGTTGATTATTGATGCGACGTATAAGTGTAATGAGTATCGGATTCCACTCTTGGAAGTTGTGGGTATTACATCCACAATGAAATCTTACTCTCTTATGTTTGCATATTTGAATAATGAGACAAAAGAGAGACTGATATGGGCATTGGATACTTTAAAGAGATGGATGGTTGGAAAAGGGGCAGCGTTGCCATCGGTGGTTGTTTCAGATAGGGATCTGGCACTTCTTGGCGCCTTTGAGATATGTTTCCCCTTCGCAAAACATATCCTTTGTATTTGGCACATAAACCAGTGTGTAATGAAGAAGTGCAGCCCTATGCTTGGTACGAGGTGGGATGAGTTTTCTGAGGAATGGCAGTTGCTTATTCATTCATCGACACCGATATCTTTGCAACAGAGGTGGAATGCCATGTGTGAAAAGTTTGAGCAATACTCTAATGCCTTACAATACCTTTAGGATACATGGTTAGGTCCTTACAAAGAGCGATTTGTTGCAGCATATATAAACCAGTTTATGCACCTTGGGAGCAATTCAAGCCAAAGGTAACTTTCCTATAGTCATTGTACATTTACTGTCCTGCACTAAAGAATACTTTATATAACTTTCCTATTTAACACAATGTATTATTAAATTGCAGGGCGGAGTCTGCGCATGCGAGACTCAAACGATACTTGGGAGATACCATGTCCTCGCTTCAAACATCTTTTCAAAAAATAGAAAAGATGTTGAGCAGTCAGTTCAGGGATATTTAGGGGTCCTTCCAAAAATCTCTCAACATTCCACGACACATACATATACATGAAGGTATTTATAGTGAAATCAGAGGTCGCATTTCATTACAGGCAATGAACTTGATCCATAAGCAGGCACAACGCACTGATAACGAAGCCGACCTTTGCTTTTGTAAGATCAAAAGGACACACGGATTGCCATGCTTTCACGATATTGCACTTTATCGTTCTGTGGATAGACCAATTCCGCTAAGCTCTATCCACCCTCATTGGAGTACGTTGTCCATGCATGCCCAGAGCCCTACTGATGAGGGAACACGATCAGATAGGGCAGCTCAGCTTATTGAAAGATTAAATGAAATGGATTCTGACAGTCGAGAGTCTATGATGGATAGGTTTCTCGATATGGTGGATCCATCTCGTTGCACAGTTCGACCTCCAGCATACAACACAGAACACAGGGGTCGACCTACAGGCAGAGATGAGCAGAATATAGGTCGTATACCTTCCTTCACAGTATCCACTTCAGAATCTCAGAACTCACGTATTCCAACATCGCGAAGGCGCAATGGGAGGGATCACCTCGTTCAGAAATTTCCTCAGCAGTATCAACGTTATATTTCCCACTGTGTTGACGTTCGAGCCGACGGTCATTGTGGCTTCAGGGCGATAGCCGCGCAAGTCTATGGTTCTGAAGATCAATGGGCTCAAGTACGACAGGACCTTGTCCAAGAGATTGAACAAAATAGGGTCCTGTACGATCAGCTTTATCCAGAACGTAATTATGTATCCCGGGTGTTACGAAGACTACGTTGCTTTCATCCATCGGCACCAGAAGATCATTGGATGGATTCTATATCATTGGGACTTGTCATTGCATCAACGTATAACGTTGTACTACATACATTTGATATGATTGCTTCGAGTTGTTTCACTCACTTGCCGTTGAGCTCCCATCCAGTTCCATTAGAAACGCGCACACATATAGCTATTGGCCGTGTTAATGGCAATCACTTCGTGCAAGTTTCCCTATACCGTCATTACCCTGTACCACCCATCATCGTATGGTGGAGGCCAAATGCATCAAATGAAGCACACGGATGGGCTCATCCTTATGAAGAACGCCTCCAATTGTGGTACGAAGTGATGCAGATAGATCCGCGAGGACAGCAACCACAATTTGGCGGAAATATTGACTAAATTTGTGTATTTATTTATGTTCATGTATTGGTTCTATATACTCTTCTTTTTTATGCCAATGTATTCCCTTACTGTTGGTAGTTTATGCAATTTTTTTACTTATGTACAGAAGTAGTAGTTAACAGATGCGAGACAAGCTTGTAAAAAGTTCCATCAACCTTCAGCTACGTCTTAGTTTCCGATTTTTTTTGCACTTCATTTACTTTGGCTGGAATGGATGTGTACAAATCTAGTCCTATTGCTATATTGGATTTTTTTTAGCCTTCAAGTATTCATGAGTCTCCAAGATACACATACCCAAAGGAATATTAGGTCTACACCGGAGCAAATGTGGGTGTTCTTTCAAATTGTTTTCTTATGTAGTATGTTTAAAAACAAGATACTTTTTGGTCATTTGTGAAAAAAAGCCGATCATTTATATATTAAAAAAATATGATTACAAAATTAAGTATTTTAAATTTCAATCCGTTTAAACCGGTGGAAATATTTTATTGTTCTGATCATTTTATCCTAAATGGTCATAGTTAAATTTTGGCTCTAAGACTCTCGTTGATTAACCCTAAGAGATATTTGATTCTACAACTTTCTTACGGTTAATCAACGAGAGCCCTATAGTCAATTTAATTATGACCATTTAGGATAAAATCATCAGGAAACTAAAATCTTTCTATTGATTCAAATGGATTGAAATTTGGAACACTTAATTTTTCAACCTCTTTATATATTTTAAACTACCACAAAAATATAATTTTTTCGTTTTACATTATTTCACCATCAATATTAGGCTCGTTTGATAGGTTTCGTTGAGCAGATTTTAAAAATATAAAATTTATTTTAAAAAAATAGGTGAAAAAAAAGTTATTAGTATTTATAATTTTATAAAAAAAAATAAAATGAGAGAGAGAGAGAATATGTGGGGGGGGGGGGGGGGGGGGGGGAGAGAGAGAGAGAGAGTGAAAAAGTATGGGCAAAACCGGAAAACCGGATGCCCGGTGTCAGACCCCCCCTGACACGGGGGGGGTAAGTAACAGCTCCCTAAAAGAGGGATGGGGTTTTACGTTGCCGATCCATCCGTACTTGTTTTTTTTTCCCCTTTTGACGTTAGAGTTTCCTGTACAACTTGCGCGCAGTGGATTAACAATGGAGCAAACATCTGGCTTTGACGTTAGAGGCTCTCACATTAACAATGGAGCAAACATCTGGCTTTGATATTTAGGCTCCATTCCGAAACGTAAAATAAGTCCTTATTTTTTAAGAAGGCAATTTTAAACTCAAAAATAATGAGTTTATTGAAATTTAAAAATTTTCAATATGGATCTTATTTGAAAGATCTCGATAAGATCTTTTATACTGTGCAAAAAAAATCAAAAAATTGTTTTTTATTTATATAATTTTTAAATTTGAAAATGTGAAATAAGTATTTATTTTTTAAGAAGGTGTTCTAGAACGGAGCCTAAAATGTTTGACATGTGACAAATAGTAATTAGTTTTTTTATTATAAAAATTTTATATTCATCTAAAAATTAATTGGTAATGAGTGAATAGGTTTCAAATGTCACTCATTTCACTCTCAAATAATATGGGATTCTATTTCTGTAACATCCCCTCACGTGCGGTCACTTTTTGAATTTTATCATCTTGCAGACTTTTTTGTTGATCTGTCATCGTGGAAAGTGTAAATTGTGAACATTTAAAATGCTCCAAGGTTTCAACCGAATACAATACTGTTACATATATAATAATCTGAATCATACTCCATTCACAACCCCTCATATACATGTGACGCCTTGAATTTTATCATCTTGCAGACTCTTTTGTTGATCTGTCATCGTAGGAGGTGTAAATTGTGAATGTTTAAAAGGCTCCAAGGTTTCAACCGAATGCAATACTGCTACATATATAATAATCCGAATCATACTCCATTCACAACCCCACATATACATGTGACGCCCACCCACTCAGTAGCGCCTTCCAACTTCCAGTTCAGGCTGAACCAATCAATTGCGATTGTGGAGCGATAAAGTTCTTCAAAATTTTTTGAATGCCGGTTTTTAGAATAAATCTGTTCAAATTTTCGATTATCTCGGATTGGCTCACTTTTCAAAAGTTATTCTCTGTTTGATTTCAATTTTAAGATTTGTCTACTGAACTAAACGGGGCCAATTTTAATTCTTTGTGCTCATATTTTACACTCCCCAGTACAATTGATTTGTACAAGTACTCCCTGCTTAGTCGCAATAGTGCAGTACAATTGTGCCGTTTCGTTTTTTTTTTTAAATATTTTTTTTAAAAAGAAGATAATTTCAAGTTCAAATATAGTGAAAATAAAATAAAATTTTGCACCGTTTAAAATATCTCAATAAGATTTATCAAATAAGATCCATATTTGTAGAAAAATTATTTGTGTAAACACATAATTTTTAAGCTTGAAATTACCTTCCTTTTTTTCTAAAAGTTCTTTTTTTAAGAATCCGGAACACCCAACATTCCCCTAGAATTACTTTATTCTTTAAACGTATGTACATGAGAAGATGTAAAAAAGCTTTTTCTCTAATTTGGAGAGGAAAAACACAAAAATAAGGCTGCACCAGATGAGGTAAAATGAGAGGTAAAATGCATTTGTGAAAATTCCTTTCCACTTTTACCAATCAATTGCAGCAAAGGTATGTAATAATCAAGTATTGTTTATCTCTCATCCTGTCTCTTCCATTTCACTTCCCCCAAACTCTCACCACTACTCCCTATCGCAAAAGGCAATTCCGAGCAACAAATTCTTTGTCCATCTCACCTCGCCATGGCCTATGGTGCCGTACACCTCGTCGTGAACGTACGCGGCGCACTTCTTCTTCAGCTCTTCGATCAGGTTTGAGGAGGGGCGCAATCGTCCTTGGCGGAGGAACCGTCGTCAATAGGGTTGGGTTGGTGGGATTTGGGATTTAGGTCTAGCCTAGATTGGGGGTTTGTGGAGTTCGATTGCCATTGTAGTTGCGATTCTCGTTGATCGAGTTAGAGAAAAGAAGGAATATATTTGGTTTGGTGGTGGGTCGAGGATCTGGTTGTTGAGGATTGACAGTGGTGTTTGTGGCAGCGATTGATGGGGTGCAAAGGGGGATGCCGGGATGGGGTTTGGGGATGGGTTCCAAATGAGTATTTTATTTTGTTTAATGGAAATAGAGAAAATAGAAATGAGTCCACTGCAGAATGAGAGGAAAATACAAGTAGGTAAAGTAGAAAAGGAACTTTTTGGCTAGGTTTTTCACATATTGTTGGTGTACATGCTCTTAGGTTTCTTGTAGTATTCCAATCGGACTTTAGTAGTAATCCAATTGGACTTTAGCATTTCTTTGCCGACAATGTTAATCAACCAAATTGCAGTTGCAGAAGACACAAACTTCATACTCCCTCAGTCCTTTTTTTAGAGTTCAGTATTCCATTTTGAATTGTCCCTCAATAAGTGTCTATTTTTTAAAGTTGTGGATAAAAGTTTATGAATTTTTCATTTTGTCCATAAAAGTATATTCCATTTTGAAAAGTTAGTGAGTAAAAATGTAATAATAATGTCTCCATAGAGGATAAAGAGGAAAAGTATAAATAAATATTGATGTAAAATGTGTAATGATGATATCTCTTTAATAAATTGAAGTTACGAAACGGAACACTTAAAAAGAACGGAGGGAGTAATAACTTCACAACAAAACTAAGGGAACTAAATTTGCATTCAACTAAAACTAGGGGTGAGCAGAATACCATGAAACCGTGAATCCAATCCAAATCAATCAAAACTGAATAGTTTGGTTTGGTTTTTTAATGATGTGGTTAGGTTTCAGTTTAAAAAAAATAGAAACCATGTTAAATGGTTTAGTTTATGGATTTACATTAATGATTCTGGTTCCAAACCGATCCGAACCGTGTGATGTATATACATAAATATATAATTTGTTTAGATATACTTAATAAACTTAATTTCCTTATCTAATACTCTATTCCATCACCTTATTATTTTAATTCACTTCCAATATTAATTTCCTAAACTTCTTATTCCTACAATTTCATTACGCTAAACATACACAGTTTGGGCTAAGTAGAGGGATTTCCTACTCTTTTTTCTCGGTAATTTATTTTCTAATATATTCTATTCTTATTTAGTTAGTTGATGTTAGTGAGTTTTGATGATTTTAATATATTAATTTCAATATGACTTTTACTTTACGTTATCTATGCAATTTTAAGTACTTAAAATAGTTTGTAGTGAAGATATCTCAATTTTAAGCGAACCGTGGTTCAAAACCGAAACTAAACCGTCTTTGAATGGTTTGGATTGGTTTGGTTTTATGAATTTTATGGATTGATTTGGTTCTCTAAATTCATAATCCGTAAGTAGTGGTTTGGTTATTGGATTACTATAAAACCAGACCAATCCGGTCCATACTCACCCCTAACTAAAACACTTGTCCTAACTTTTGCCAGGGATTCAATTTATGGAGTAAACAATAACACAGACCAAGCTGCGATCGAAGTGAAAATAGTAGATTGGATGCGTTCTCGTGTGTACTCAGTGTTCACCTACCTGCATTTCGGTGTCCACACCCACACGAGAATGCTGGTTTTTGTTGCCCTTCCCTGGTCCCATGACTCCCATCAAACACCCAAAGCAGTTCAATCTCCGAGCTTATAATTTGTGATGCCACGTCTGTGCATGTAAATAATCCATCACAAACTTAAATCAATTTCTCTAAAGCAAGATGCAAGTTGCTGTACGTCAGTCAAACAAGTGTCCTTTACATCAATCGTGAAATTAAGCCCCCCACATTTTAGTCATTGTGTGTTCTGTTTTGAGAGTTCTTTGACGCCTCTTGGTTCAGGTATCGGAGCGTGTGTTACTGCCAAGTTATATCAGACACATGAGGAGTGTTAGGTACAAAGCAAATAGACAAAGAAACGACCCTTAAAGTGTACATGAATGGCCTAGATTCACTGTGCAGTGCATCTGAGCTGTTTATGTACACTTTAAGGGTCGTTTCTTTGCCTATTTTTTTTGCATGTAGCATTTCTCCAGACACAAAAGAGAAAGGAACGAAAAGGAAAAAGAGCACTGAATATCACATTTGCCATCAAATTCGACTAACTAAATTTACCGAACATCATTCACCAGTTCAACAACTGATCCCATGGCAGCAACCCCACCTCTTTCAAGGAGGGATAAAGCCAGTTCACGCTCGTGCCATCCTCTCAATCCAGTGGCCAATTTCCTTAGCGTCTCATGCCTCACTTCCCGAATCCATGCTGGAGCAAAACTCACTACCAAACCAACTAAACAAGTTACATAAGCTTTCCAAGTAGCAGGATCACAGCCAAGCGATACGTTCCCTTCCAACACTCCCACGACAAAATCCAAGTGTCCTCCGACCCCGCTCAACCTTCTCCTAGAGAATGCCTGCGACTGTGGTTCGGCACCAACACCCCATATGAAAGCCCCTGACAAAACCAACAGATATGCCATGGAGTATCCCTCCAGTATTCGGGACACAGCATTAACATCACCATGTTTCTTCTCGTCGTGATCACCTCTTCTTCTTGCGGAGAGGAACCAGGTTGGGATGGTCTCCAGGCATAATTCCTGGACCAGCTGGAGCCCACCTGCAACGCACAAGAGGCTTGCACCAAGTGTGGCTACCTCCTTAGCTCTGGCAATGGCAACAGATAAAGATGTCTGTGTAGACTTCAAGCGGCGGCGGCAGGGGAAATTGGTGCTTGCCCATTCGACACCACATTCCCTGGAAGAATTGGCTACAAGCTCCACTATCACATGATTCAGATATTGGACATGGTGTATTGTACGGCAAGATCTGAGAAAAAGAAATCCAGGGGCGACGCGAGGGCAAAGGCCTGGAGCTGAGATAAAGCTGCCCAAGAGACCATTCACACCATTTTGACTGACCAATGGAGAAGCTAGAAGATGGGATAATCCCAGATACGAGGTGAAGCAACTCCTCAAAAGCTGAGCAACAGCTTCCGGGTTTTGCCTGAAAACAGAGCGAGAACAAGATACAACAATGAAGTCATGCCAACGCGGCACCTTCTGTGCCCAAAGAGAGCTAATAATGGGCATGCTAGGCCAAGGGCAACCCGAGGCACAGTTCTCCAAGGCAGGTCCAACAACAGCATGGATGTACTCTAAACTCTTGTCAAGTTTAAAAGTAATGGTCAAACTGACAAGAGCTGCCATTGGCAGTGGAAGCATTGCCGGTGAAACCTCTGCACATCAAGATATCAGAAAGTGGCCTCAGCAGTCTCAGACTCAAACCAGAGAACACACATTAGTGGCACAAATCTTTTCTAGTTTTAGAAAAGAATCAATAAAATAAAAGAGGACTTCCAAGGGTTTTAGTAGTCATCGGTGACTTAAACTACTGCTCCTAATAGAATGGCAAGCCCATTATTACCTACTCCATCCGCCCGCTTTTGTTTCTCTCTCTTAGGAGAACATGCATTTCAAGGGGCAAAAAAGATATTGTTTCATCCATATTTTGTGGAATCTTTTTACATCGTTTAAAAGATTTAAGCAAGCTCTTTTGATTGGTGCAAAAAACTTTAAAAGTTATCTACGAACAAAAAATTACGTAATCCCAAGAGGGACAAAAAAAAAAAGCAGGCGGAGGGAATACGTGATAAGAAATGAATTGTGAATCTAAAAAAAGAAAAAAGAAAAACCAAAACCAAAAAAGAAAAATGGTTGGATGAAGCCATGAGGAAAAGGCTTCAAAATAGAAGGGGACCATTGCGTTTGATATCAGTAGTCCATCCTAGTACCCATAACATTTCTTTTATAATTTGCGAAGAGAAAGTGACTCTGCATTTGAATACATGGCAAGTAAAAAAAAAAGTGGACCATTGGAGAATTACCATTTTTGTATCTAACATTCTTCTGCAACAACAACTTGAACAAATAAAGGGACAGAAGACCTACATAAGTGGATGAGTGCAGTAACAAGAGACTTGGCGTGAGGGGCTGATAACAAAAAAACTGAACAATATTTGGTTTATGTTTATATCATACTACAGTTTAAAACTTCAGAAGAAAAGCATTCTAAGATACAAAAACTCTATTAACGTACCAGACAAAGAGCTGGAAGCATTAACACCTGCAGAAGAAAGAATATCTTTTATTTCAGTCTCAACTGCTACGAGGTTTGCTGCAGGACTGGGCCAGTCTGTTCCATTCATCGGCACCTGTTTCCATACACCACGAGAGATTTCTGCAGAAAAGTAGCTAATTATAGCTGCAAGAGAAGCGGGCAGAAAGTCAATGATGTCCCTCAGCCCTGCAAGGCATTCATAGGTGCTTTAGAGGCATGCTGGTTGATGAAAATGTACATTTCTTACATACTTTCTACTTAAATACTCCCTATACGGTTGAATATAACAGAGACACAAGAAAAATAGGAGGAAAATAAGTCATGGAAGACGAATAAGCTATAATTAACAAGAGGTCATAGAACACAAATTAACAAGATGTCGTTGAAGACGACTAAGCTATAATTAACAAGAGGTCATAGAATACAAAATAACAAGATGTCATTGAAGACGACTAAGCTATAATTAACAAGAAGCCTTTAACTGAACCTGTGGTCAGGTCCCGTGATGAAAGCCTTCCATGGGCACAAGCTGTTAAAACTGCCTCGAGAACAAACGGGATGGCTTCCAATACCTCCCATGCAGGGAGCACAGGTCTCTGGTAAGCATCTTCTCCAGTACTAGCTGAGGGACCAGCAATGCTGCTACTTGGTAGCACGGAAGAGTCACTGGACATGGTCCCACTTTTCGTAATTCTCCAGAAAATCATGGTTAAGATCTTATCAGCAACCTGATGAACTGGATTCCCACTAGAGAGGCCAGAGACCGTTGAGGCTATACAGGACCTGTTTTGACAGTACCAAGCCCGCAAATTTGGATAAGAATCGATATATATGAACTTATCCAAGGTTGATCCATGCATGTTCGTACTGTTATCCATTTCATCCCGAGCACCAGAATTCTGTAATTGAGTACGGCTATTTCGCAATAACAAAAGATACTCAAGTGGAAGCTCGCCTCCAATCGCCCCTCCTCGCCCCGTAATACATGGCTCAAGGGGAGGTCTATAGAATTTCCACAGGCGAAGAAGAAAGAGAAACGCAGAAGAAAAGACCATGTAAATTGAGGATTCATCACCTATGCTTGATGAGTGAGTCGGTTCTGGTACAAGTGACCCAAAAGTCTCACACAGTGGCATTAGAGAAGCTGCAACTTCAGGCACCTGCAGGAACATTAACTTCGATTTCATACAATCAAATAGAACTTGTGGAAGGCTTCCACTGGCACTTAGATGTTGTTGCATGTTGTTATACTACAAAGCACAGACAGAGACACATGACCCAGCATAATACACACTGCTTTGTTCATGTATTTTGACTTTATCAGCTGAACTTTTACTGCACACAAGGGACCCTGGAGGATCATTGAATCTTGAACGTGGAGCGCCATTAACTTGACACAGAATATGAAGTTTATTCACTAAGGACAGAGCTTCCATGTGTGCCCTGATACATTAATGGCCTTTCCTCCATACTTCTATTTTTGTGATGCGATTATTATAATATTATCCACACATCCTTGTTTACTTTTCTGCAACGTTCACCATATTTTTCCAACAGCTCATTAACACCATCATGCCAAGGAAATGTCCTCATCCTGCGAACTTTAAAGACTTCAAACTCTCAAGTTCATGCTTAATTAGCCAACCTTAACCTCCCAAAAGAGAAACTTATCACATCATTTGATAGTGATATTTACCTTTGAATACCTCACCAGCTTAGTTTGCCATAAATGGAACTCATCACCGTGCTTTGAAAAGGACACAAAACAATCTATTGAAAATGGCAAAGCTACATATTGCAAACTGACCCTCTATCAGCACGTGGAAATGCATACCATGTGAAAACTAAACATTGCAGTGTAATAGAGTAATACCCAAAATATACTCCACTTACCACACCATGCAAAGAAAGAATATGAACAGTATCAAAAGAGGAAGCCCCAAAAAGGATTGCACTCAGAACGGACATATAATCAACAGATGACTCCTTGATCCAGTAAAATTGGGGGGTACAGGAGGACAAAGAAGCTTGACCACAAACTGCACCACATACTCCTGCAGTAACCAATTTTGAGTAAACATTGTCATAGATTGATGGACAAGTTAGAATCCTAAGTTTGCAAACATAACCAAGATGCATGTTGTGATTTCCCAAGCCGTTAGGCCAATAAGGAAAGCGATTTCATCACAGCTCAACCATTTCACAAGGCGCAATGTAAAACAACACCATGCGAAGGACGAAGTGAAGCCAATTGCATTAGCTAAGGATATCCAATTTTAATTATTTTAATCCCCTTCAAAACTTGAAACAGATTACAGCCATGAGTATGAGGAAACTATTTTTTTCTTTGGGTAAATGAGTAGGAGGAAAGTTGTTCCCAAAATGATAAACTGGCACATCCTTTATCGTAATACTTTTTGAAACAAAATGATAAAATGAGAATGTGAAGTACTTTTTTAATAGTTTGTAATACTATTTGTGAGGTATACTTAAGAAACGTCTTATGTCAAGAGCTTTTGCAAACTGCAAGCATGGTCCATCTTTAGCTGCAACCAATGACACACAAAGAAGTTGACTAGATGTCATCTATTACACACACAAAATGATGACATAGTCCACCTTTGTGCCACATGTGGACACAAAGGGTCTCAAGGAAATCCAAAACTCGTAGGTTTGATTCACAATTCATATCCACTGCTTGGACAATGTACCTGAATATTCCATCCACGACTGAGGGATGCACCACATAATATCTTTGCAGCAGCTGTCTTCTCCTCTTCCAATCCGTTCAAAGCAGTATAGTACAATTTCTCAACCTCTGCGAAACTTTAAGTGGATTGCAGTGCACATTCGACTTAAACAACTGCTTTTCCAGTTAATAATAAAAGTAAATCTTCACGTTTTACACACACCTTGAAGCAGGAGTTGCCTTCAGGGCATTTATCAAGGGATTGGTTAATCGAGCACCTTCCATAAACATTGACCAAGGAGACTTTTGCATCGGTGATGGATTGGGAACTAAGGTTGCAGATGTAGGGACATAACCAGGCCAAAAGTATGCCGATGTGTCAATTAACTTTCTTGCAATACAAGCTTCCACTATCAGGTGCCTCATGTCACCACCTGCAAACAGTTAACAATGAAGACCAAACGGAGACAATAAAACGCAACATGGTGCTGCATGCTATTTTTCTGAAAAGTAGGATCAAGACACGCTGGGAAAATGTTGAATTGCATATGTTCTAAACGATAGTTATGTGTATATATCACCATTAGTTTACGGCTTATTTACCTTTTTGATCCCCAAAGTATTAGCGAGTGGCCAATTTCGTCCCCAATCTAAACATTTGTCCAATTTAGTCCCCAATGTTTAAAATGTGTGTCAATTTAGTCCCCGACCCTAACGCCATCCCTCTTGTCCGTTAAAATTGAGGGCATTAATGGTATTTCATCACAAACACTACAAACAAAAATGAAAAAAAAAAAACTAAAAATGTCAACTGGATAATAGCTTTTTGTTTTGGTCTGTGCAGTATCAAAAATCAAAATACTCGTTCCATAGACATACATATAGGGCTAATTACCAGAAATTGTACAAGATATTTACTTTCAAGATCTTGGAGCAAAACTTTGGGGTTTCAAGGGAGATGAAGTCACGGATCAAAAAAAAAAAAAAGGGAGATGAAAGATGAAGTCAGCGAACGCCTGGAGCGACGGGGAGGCAGTTTGGCTGTTTGTGTCACCGGCTCGTGGCAGCGAGTGGTTTTGTGGGCTGGTGGTTGCAAGCAGTGGTTGTCACTTGTCCGGCTGTTACAAACCCAGTGACTCCGCCGCCACGCGCTCCCTTCAAACAGCGCTTACGGCTTTTCCAGTGACGAAAACCGATCGCACATCCACCGATGCGATCGTCTCAATGAGACGCACAATACCCACCGGTCAAAGTGAATTTTCGAACTACTTCTTTTCAGACCAGAAAAAATCAGTTCGTCAACAATTGGTATGCCTGGAAGACGGATTGGGTAAGTCCATGGGTTTGGGGAGGTGGGTTTTATTTGGGTTGGAGGGGGAGTGGATGTTCCATGGGTGAATGGTTGAGAGCTGTCAGAGAGAGAAAGTTGGAGTTTGGGTTGCCGGAGTTGGGTTCGGCCATGGACGACGGCGGCGGAGTATTGGTGATTGTGCCATTGTTGATGGTTAGTTGGGTTTTGGCAGTGGATTTGATTGCGATCAGTATTGGGTTTGGGTCTGTAGTGTTCTTGTTATAAGTGATGGCGATGAGGGTAGATTGGAAAGGGGTGGCGCCGTCGTGGGTAGTAATTGATAGAGAGGGTGGAGGTGGGCTGCGCCGCGGCTGGTGGTGGTGGTGGTGGTGGTGGTGGTGATGGATGTGGTTGTGGAGGTGATGGTGAGAGGAGCGGCGGCGGGTAAGTAGAGGAGGAGAGCAGAAATGGGTTTGGGTCTGTAGTTTTTTTTTTTTTGAGGTTTTTTTCATTTGTTGTAGTGTTTTGAGGTGAAATACCACTAATGCCCTCTATTTTAACGGACAAGAGGGGCGGCGTTAGAGGTGGGGACCAAATTGACACACATTTCAAACGTTGGGGACGAAATTGGACAAATATTTAGATTGGGGACGAAATTGGCCACTCGCTAATACTTTGGGGACCAAAAAGGTAAATAAGCCATTAGTTTACATTCCAAATTAAACAATTTTCAATTAGAATTTCATCTCTATTATGGATATCCATGGTATACCCTTTATACACTGTGAGGTAATTTGTAAGTCTTGCATCTCGGCTCTAACAAGAGAACAACACAGAGTAATCGACCATAGTGGTTAATTGTCGCCATAACTTATATTACAACATTTGAATAGCATGATATTCATTGTTGGACCTATTTCCTTGTTAGATTTCTTGGAGGGTTCCAACCTAAAACCAATTGGCAATAGGTGGAGTAGCCTCTAGAATTTATTAACCAAGTTTGGGTGGCTTAGATGAGCGATGTGGGACAAGTCTAACATTCCTAACAGCTTAAGCTTTGGGACAATTAGTAACTTAATGGTATGAGAGCTCAGGTTGAGACTTGAGAGAGATTTGGGTTCAAGTCTCTCCATTTGCATTAGTTTCCTGTATGCATTGTGTTTCTCCCCTTCGTATTCAATTTCACTATCTACGGATGTTTGCATCTCCACGTATAAGACGGGGTTGCACGTGAGGGAAGGTGTTGAATAGCTTGATATACATTGTTGGACACATTTCTTAACAACTTGAGCTTTGGGGGCAGATGATAAATTAAACAAAGTTGCAAGCCTACCGAATCACCTTATACACTCCTAAACTCCATTAATATTTCATTGACGTACCTTTTCCATTTCTCTACAAATTTTAAGGGGAACTTTAAAATGATTAGTCTTAGCAATCATATTTTGTCAACTTGTATAAGATATTGATAAGTCAAATTACATAATTTTGAAAATCACATGTCACTAAGTAAATACGAAGTGTCAATCACATGTAATTTTTAGTCATAGACACCTAAGAAGTGTTAGGCAAGTTGCAAAAAGAGTGTCGGACACTTGTCCGAACTAATATTTCTATTTCCTAATTATAGACATGGGAAAAAGAGTATCAAACACGCCTTAAAGTGTATCAGAGATTCAGAAGTGTCAGTGTCCAACCAATGTTGGGCACGGAAACGTCAGCCTTTTTGAAGGGTCCTGTGCTTCTTAGGTTATCACAGAAAAAGTGCAGGAATACATCAAAGAGAAGGTTCAATGTCTCATTTGGGACATCAATAATTTCCTAGCCACAAGAAGTTGCGAGAATAAGGATCAAGCACCACAAGTTATAAGGATTACCTGCTTTTAAAGAAGTATCACAGCAACCACCACCACTTAGTCTATCCTTCACATTCTGAGAATTCGAGATGAAGCTCGCCGCTTTAGCAGCTGCATCATTAGCTGCATTAACAACCGAATTGGGAGGGCATAATAGGATAGTATAGAGTCCAAGGGCCTGAAGGGAGGATATCAGTCCCTGTTTCCTTGAAGCACGATCACCATCCATTCCATGTCCATAACCACACTTTATATACCTGGATGCTTTACATCCTGGAAGAGAAGAACATGATGGCTCATCCTCCAGAACACGAGCAATTGCCAAGGGGGTGATAGACAAAAGGGCACAAAGGCGGGATTCAAGATGTGGAACTGGCCCTTCCAGGGGATCACGTTCCTGCAATAAATGAAGACGAAAATAGTAGATATGAGCTAGAGTTTGGTTTCATGAGAAGAAATCTTTGTATAAACTTATCTTAACTCGTTGCACAAGCCGAAGGCCTGAAAGCCAGAGAGCCAGGAATGTTTCTTGCCAGCTTGCCCTGTTAAAAACTTTGAGTGTTTTGACTGTTTCTGCACTTAGGTTGCCATAATTAGAAACATTCCAAAATGGCTTGCCACTTAATCATCCAATGTCAGAATGTATGACAAATTTTGATAGTTAAAGGCAGAAAGAGTTCCAGTTTAATAGGATTTACCTGTAAGTATATCAATAGCAGACGTAACAGGAAATTGCTTTCCGTCCATCGCGTTCTCCATATAAATATCAAAAGGAACCCAACAAGCCAACCAACCAGATACAGAATTGCAGAAAGGTACAGGTTTACATGATCTGACATCAATAAGCTTCCCAATGAGCTGGTGCTTGTGTAGCTGGTATTGAAAACCCATAGCCCTCTGGATATTTGCTGACAATTTTACCAAAAGCTGATATGCAGACATTAAATTTGGGGATGCTTGCTTATGAGCTTCAAGAAACTGCATCCTCTGCAGGAGGTCATCGAACTTCTCGGGCCTATTCCCCCACCCAACATCCAATCAGAAAGTAAAAAACAAAAATAGAAGAATACGATTTATAACTTAATCAATATACAATGATATCCCAATACCCAAAAAAAAGGATAGGAAAGTCAATAAGGAAATATACGGGTTGGGTTGAGTTCAAAAGCAGTATATTTGTGAGGTGTTCAACCACCAGAGGTTCACAGAGGATGAACTGAATTCAAGGGGAACCTTATGTAGAAGTGAGCCACATACATATTCAAGTAAACAAGGCGGAGTAGAACCGTAGCCTTTCTGTTTTCTGTTAGTTTTCCCAACACCTCAAAGGCCATAAAAGAATTTGATTTCTTCATGCATTCACGATGTTCATTTCTTCTGAAAATTTGACTTTCTTGAGAGTCCACATCCATGTCCTTGCCATCTTCACTACTAACCACTCCAGTTTCTTTGTCCACAGATGTCATGTGCAAACCCCAGTCACGTAACGTGCTATCAATTAACCCAACAACAATGCTGAAGAAGCACAATACCACTGCATGTCCAACTTCCACAACCTGAACTCCATAAGTTTGGGAAAGCTGAAGGGCGGCATCAACAAATTTTGTTATCCTGCAAAATAGGAAAGCACAAATTCAACAGCCAGAATCCCAAATGGAAGCTTGCATCACAGCGAAGGATTCTGTAAACCATGCTGCCACTGCCAACATATTCCGGCTAGTATTCCCACTGGAAAATTTTAAGCTGGACATTCCAGTCTCCAGACGAAGTGAAATCAGAGTTGAATGGACCTCCTTACCAGTCTGGTCAAGATGAAAAGTACATGGATTTGTAAGACCTGATTCTTTGTGCGCACACACTATGTGAGAGGCTCCAGGATCCCTTTCAATGAATTATAATCTAATCATTAACAGGATTTCAGACATGCAAATGCTGCCACTGGGGCCATAGCATCCTCGGCATGTCCTGTCCTCTTATTGGTAGAATCCTCCTCTGCCTCCATACATCAGAATCAAGAACCAAGACTCAGAGAGATTCCACTTGATATCCTCACCCACCTCAGGGTTCTTTTCCAGTTACTGCCACTCTTCTCTTTGGAGATTGCCTCGGTTATCACATGAGCTGGTTGCCTTGGGCCCCCCATCTTACATGTCATCCCATCACCCAAATACCCATGTTGCACATGATAGAAAACAGAGACACAGAGACGGAAAATACTGATATTTTTTATGAATGAATTACAATGAGGTGAGTACACCATTAAATAGAGTAAAGCTACACCTAAGAAAGGAAGATTACAAGATTTGATTACGATATGATTACCCTATGATTATGCTATGATTTAATTGCGATATGATTACCCTATGATTATGCTAGGATTTGATTACGATACATGTCCTAAAATAGCATATTACAAGAAGATACAGAATATGTATTCAAGATACAGAATATATATTCACAGCACAAAGTAAAATTATTGTCAAAGACAACTTTGAAAGATAGGTAGGTCTTAATAAATCTCAGTTACTAAAGCTATTTGTTCACATAAGTATGAACTTCCCAACTTTTTCCTTCTATTGGCGGGTGGGTTTTACGAACTTAAAAGTTGAAAGATTCGACAGTGGAAGCCCCCATTATTCATCTACATTCTTTAAGGCCTCTCCTTCTACCTGCTAAAGTCACCTCCCTGCATACCTCTCTTCATGTTTGTCTTCTATGACCTCATGAGTTGCAAAGTCCCATCCCATTTTCTCACTCACATATCCATTTCACATGATTTGCTTTCGTACGCATCCAAACATGAAAGTGATACAACACATACCCAAAACATATCTTTTCTAACTTATACATACCCAAAAAAAATCTTTTCTAACTTATATAACAGGCAAGATCTTCTATTTCTTTTTTCGTCGCCTACCAATCTTTTAAAGGAAAGTTTCTCAACATTTAACGGAGTCAATAATAGGAAGAGACGCACATAAAAAAACTTCTCAAGAGGTCTTATGAAATTCTGTGGTTCAATTCATGTAGAGCCGCCTAATCTATATATAGGATGGACTTAGTATGCAAAACGTCCAATCAAATGGCTGGTACTGCTTTCAGCTCCACTGTTCACAAGGTGAGTTCCTCAAAGTGAAAGAAAAAGCATTCTGGTGGATAAAAGTATAACATTAAGGATCTAAATGAAGCACACATGGATGGATAATGGAAAGGGCTCCCATGCAATAGCCGGCAGAGAAAAGTGCTTCCATGTACTAGCATGGTGAAGTTGTCTTCCCACATTTATAAGAAGAGCCAACAGCAAAGAAACAATAATGGAAGGCCAGAATTAGAAGTCAAGAAATTCTCTTGTTGACTTCTATTTTCCAAATACCAACTTTTTGAGTCATAACTATTTCGTCATGAGAAAGATGCATATCTGTTTCTCTATTTGCGTCTGTGTACTTTCTGCAAGTACGAATAAATATTTCGAAGTGATAAAGAGGTTTACTTCTTTCCACAACCGTCTGTCCCAAGCCCATCAAATGAAAACACGTATCTGCTCAAGAGTTCAAGATAGAGTCTATATGCCTCTGGCTGAGACCATCGACGAGGAATAACCCTGTAATACAGTCGTAACTCATTAGGCCAACACAAATACGACTCGGTAAATTGAATATATCCTTAAGTCATAAAACCTCATTTTTATATCAAGTATAAGCAACCCTATTATACTACAGTAACTACACAGTTGACCTTGCACTTGACTAATACTGTATAACATGAGTAGTGAGGAACGAACCAAACTCCATATTAATTAACCAAGTACCCGATAATGAATAATCAACTCATAAATAAACAGATATTACATCTCTTGGTGAATCAAGTCTAGCTTCCAAGTTCGGCATGACAAGCCATACGAGAATAGAATAGAATTGACCATTGAATGATGTTCAAGATTCTTACTCAATTTCGAGTTCTGTCCTGAGGACAAGAGCCAGTAGTTGAACTGAATGCTAATTAAATGCACCATAAGAGAGGTGATACTTCAACTGATATACCTTTAGCAAGATGTACCTAATTGCATGCATAAACACCCCTTTTTGGTACATGTAAAGGATGTTCCCTGCCTCATAGTGTCACATCTCCAAGTGCATCTTTATGTCTTGTCCCCCCTAAAAGGTGCCTACGTGACAATTTTTTTTGAGACCACTGATATTTAATCGTCCTATCAAGCTCCATGTTGATTCATAGTAGATAATACTACTTGACATTATCAGAGAACCTACTGTCAAAAAAGCCACCTGATTCTATAAGGCTGACTATTTAAGCATCTTCAACCATCTTTATTCTTAGCCTATAAGGTTTTGTTCATAAGAACCATGTTTAAGTGGGACTATAGCACTATAATCGTACCACATTTGAGCATAAATTTCCAAATGTCACACATTAATCGACCGTGCAGCTAATCATACTATGGTTCCTCTAGCATCCTTAAGGATGATGTGGATCATGGAATGTGTAGGAATAGAGAAAGTAGAGGGAAAGAATGAAGGATCTATGTAATAATTAATCAAGTGTAACAACAGTGCTTGCCATGCCATAGGGCTCTACATGCCTGGCTGCCGTCAAATGACCAACCACAGATTTCAGAATGACACTCTAACCTGAGAACTTTGTCAAAGTAACCAAATACATGGTCTACACACTTGACACCAAGTAAATTTATCAGTCGAAGTAATTTGACTTACAAACTGTTGCTAAATCCAACGATATGCCATTTTAATGAAGAAAAACGACATTATGTCCCGCAACAAACGCAATGAAAACAAATCCAACAAATGCCATTATAATTTTGCTACCTCCGTTGGAGTTGGAGATGCTCTAATAAACAAATGCAATGAAAACAAAAAACAAAGAGAATACGAAACTCAAGAAAGGAAATCGGAGAGAGAGACCTGGAAGTGAGGAGGGCGAGAACATGGAGAGGGGAGAGAAGGGCGGAGGAAAGGGCTTGATCGAGGAACTTCCAGAGGGAGGGTTGGTAGTTATTGTTGTTGTTGGAGAGAGAGAGTTGAGAGACGAGAAGGTGGGCAAGCTCCGGACAGGGGAAGCCTAGACCCGAAAAGCACACGCATTTGGCAACTTCCATTGCCCAAACCAGCGGCGGCTCCTTCCTCTGCTCGCATACCTTCACCGTCTCCAACACCCTCTTCTCAAATTCTTCCTTGTTACTACTACTACTACTACTAGCAGCAGCAGCAGTGTCCACCCACTCACCATTGCATTTGCTCCCCATTCCCTCTAATCACCCCTCACCACTACTACTACTATATCCGAAAAAATAAAATAAAATAACCCGTGTATTCTTCCATACAAAACTGCAATGGGTTTCTTTTCTTTGCCGCAAAAAGAATAGCAGCACGGATAATTATTTACAAAAAAAAAAAACTTAATAGCAGTAGGAGTACATTTATTAGAAATGTGGATGCGGGCGCAGATAAAAGAGGGTAGGTACCATGCGGGCTGTGTGTTGGTTGCGCCCACGTGGTCAGCTACTCCAGTTAGGAGTACTATTTTTCCCCCCAAGTTAAACACCCTTCGCTGCTGCGATTTGTGACCGATAGAAGTATTAAGGCCTCCTGTAGCTGTGGGTATTAGTTACTCCTATAACAAAGTGCTAGTAAAAGTGTAAAACCATCACTAAGGTCATTTTATTATAGCTCGAACAAACGATTGACAATGACGCACAAGGAACCAGAGTACGGATTAGCGAAAGCAGTCAAAGCACGATCCCTTTACATCATTAACCCAAAATCAAATGTCTTTACCTAACCTAAGGATCTTACAACCAAGAACCACTCATAGTTGTGCATATTTATAAAGTTTAACAAGCCATCTACGAGTCTTCATATACATAGCATGCCCAAAAAGGTGCCACGTCATCACATCACTCCTTGTTACCTAAAAGGTGAAAAATTACATACTAAAACTCGTATAAATGATCAGTACATAAACCACATGCTTTTCATAGACAATGATAAAACATTTCTAGACAATGATAAAACATTTCAAAAAGTAAGCTCATTTCATAGTAACATAGTTTTATAATGCACATCCTCGTATTCTTGTCAATTCATGCTACCAAGTGTCCCGGTTAGTGGATAAGTTTAGACGTCTTTATCTTATCCCATATCATATCAAAGTCATGTCTTGCTAGCCTTTTAGGGTATCCACAATGCTATAATCAAAAATAGATAACCAAAAATTGACACATTAACTTTTGGTTATCCATTTAAAAGATTGCTAATATTAGCAATGTAGAGATCCATAATGACATAATCAAAATTGAATAACCAAAAGTTGCTACATCATATTTTTAAATTACAAAAAAACTAATAACTATGAACATAGTAAGAATTTTTTCTAAGTTTTTTTTGAGACTAATAAAAACTATTTATTAGAAATAGAAAATAATTTTTAACTTTTTTCAAATTTTTTTAAAAAGAAAAATAGCTTTTGTGTAATTACGGTATTTGAAAAAATAGTTTTGTATAAGAAAAGGTTTTGAAAAAAACAATTTCTTATACAAAAAAAAATCAAAAAAAGAACAAATTTTTTTTGTATAAAATGTTTTTAAAAACAATTTTGGGGGAAAACCATTTATAAAAAAAAGTTTGAAGTAAAATATTTTTTTTTGAAAACATTGTTGAAAAAGAAAAAGAGAGAGAGAGAGGAGAAAATAGAAAAGATAGAGCATTTTTTTTTAAAATGGTGTGTTTGATTGAGAATGTAAGATTCATTAAATTTGGTTATTGACAAAAAATTGCTAGTTTTGGTTATCCAAAGTCCAAAATTTGATTATTTTTAAGGAGATTGCTAAGTTTGATTATAGCATTGTGAACCATATTTTGCTCCAATATTATTAACTTTAAGGACCTAGCACTTTTGGTTATGTCATTGTAGATACTTTAGCACTGTTCTCTAGCAAGCTGGGACGTATGAGGGTATCATTAATAGATACAAAAATATGTCCACCTTTCATTCATATTTCATGAAGTTCATATAAAAGTACAAAACATGTGCAATAAAGCAATGAAGTGAAAAACTTGTACAAAACTGTGTAGTTTTGGGATTAGGTCTTTATTAAAAAATGAGGAGGGGCGTTTGGATTATAATTTTTTGCTTTTTAGATTTCTCTTATGATGAAGAAGCAATAATCCATAAAAAAATTGAAGAAAAACTAATAAATGCGAAAAAAATTGAATAAGAAAAAAAAATTCAAATGGATTATTTAGCCCAAGTGCCTAATCTCTTTAAATTGACATAACTAAGATATTGGTTTCACCCTCACTTTGCCACTTGCCAGCAGTGCCAATCTGATGAGCTCTGTCCACAATTATTAGATAAGGAGAAAAAGTACCCCCTCCATCTTATTTTCATTGTCCATTTTTGAATTGCGTGTTATTTTTTAATTGCTTATATTTTTCAATCGATAATGTTTTTGTGAGCTCCCCGACCGGTGTGCTCGAAGAGTCGCTATCCGAATTTTTGAGATGGATAATCCGAGAAACCAAGAGTTTGTTTAGGAGAAAAAGGCTTTTGATCTAGCAAAAACATTGAGATTTTGGATTCGAAAGTCACGTTATGAATGGAGAAGGTTTTGTTAAAGAAAATGTACCTCACTCGCCTGGTAAAACCGGTCTCTACTAAACTCTTTCAAAAAGGGGATTTAGAATATCTTTTGGAAAATCAAGCTCTTTAATAAACAAGTAAAAGGGAAAGGGACATGGAAAATATATCACGTTAACGTGCGAGTGGTGCTAATTGTACAGTGTGAAATGATACAGATGATGCAGAATGAAAGAAGTTTTCAACGGAAACTGTCTGGGTCTAAGTATCCTTCTGCATGGTATATCATAATACCGCGTATGGTTTTACAGTATGCCGTGTGAGGTACTGTTTTATTCTCAGACCATTATAAAGTTTCAGAACACCGCCTGACATCTTGAATAGAACGTGCGGGGTTTCCAACTGATATCAGATAATGTTTTTACTACTGGACCATTCTGAAAACACCACTTTTTCAAGTCATGGACGAAAATCATCTTTTATACTTTTGACCACTCGAAATGATCAAAGAAACTTTGTTTCTAAAACCAAGCATGACTTGTAGATATAGTCTCATTTTGAAAGCATTAACACCTAATATTTCAGTAATAAAATAGGCCTAACAGAGGATAGTTATGATCCAGACAGCTTGAACAAGAAAACAGTAGCTATATAAAACGCCGCGCGTTTGAATACACTATGTCGTGCAACGCATTAGAGCGCCGCGTGGCATTGAATACTCAACACAGAGGCTTACTCTTGTTTTTGAAAATGGTTTTAAGCCAAGATCCAACCAAAAAGGGGGTGGTCCTGACTGTAGATAGGTTCCCTCAGGGATAAAGACAAAGTTTATCCCAAGGAAACTAGTTTATACCTTTGATCTTTGAGTTTGGATGAAGACGAATGGCTACAGATGAGTGCGATCAAGATCGGTTGAGGAACGGGGAGGGTTGTGAAAGTGAGTAATAGATGAGTACATTGGGTGGTTGCAACATTTAAGTGAGTGAAATGCTCATTTCAATGATGAGGAGAAGAATGGGGGATTTTGAGAAAGAAAGAGCTTAGACAATGTTTTTAGAATAGTTTTCTCAAGACTTAGGAGTGAGGAGTGAGTGTGAAAGTATGATGAGAGAGAAAGAGAGTTTAGACCATTTTCTCTTAAGTGGAGGGTTGTATTTATAGGTAAGAGCCAATGATTTTGAATTCAAATGGTGGAGGTATTTTCTGGGCCGGCCAGAAGTGCTTTTTCAGCTAAGCTAACTTGTAGCTGTGGCTCAAGTGTACGTGGCCAACAGCTAGTTGAGTCAGTCAGAACTTCATCTAAAATGTCGTGCGGTTGACCTTATGACCTCGTGCGGCATAATGAAAATCGTTATGCCATGCAGTGCAGAGGTGTGCCGTGCAGTACTAAGGGTCCAGTTCTGGGCCGCTGGGTTTGTTTTGGGCTTTTTGGGCTTTTGGGCTAAGGGAGTCCTTCATCCAAGCTCTCAAAGGTATCGTTTCCTCTGTTTCATTATCGGGACATTTAAAGAACCTCCGAGGTCCGGATTGGGGTGTCTACAGTTTTTTATAATTTTGAAAACTTTGTATTATAGAATTAATCAAAATCTATCAAATAAGATTCATATTACATATTTTCAAAATCCACACTAAAATATATAGGCAAAAAATATAAAAAAGACAAATAGAATAATAAACAATGAAAATGAGACGGAGAGAGTAAAGATATTGTCTGAAGAGCAATGGCATAACCCAAAAGCAACATGTTTACATAGTTAGCAATGTTACCCTAAAAAATGACTCACAATAGAATAACCAAATCTAGCAACATTTTAACTAATAATCAAATTTAAGCCTCTCAATAACCAAAGTTAGTAACATTTGGCTCAAAAACAAAGAATAATGGGCCCTATTCACAAAAGTTACTTTGTATGCTTTTTGTTGTTTAATACTCACACACGCCATAAAGTATATAAATATTATATTGATAGTTGAAACTCACTCTCCACTTTGGCAAATGGCTATGCATTTAAGAATGTTGGTCACTCTATGAATTTTAACAAATACTCTTCACTTTCACTTGTTTTACTAGAATGTCATTCAATTAAACCATTAGATTGAGAAGAAGAAAAAAAAAGAACTGATTGTTGAATTTGAATTTTTACCAAACTTATTTTGATTAGGCCATTGTAAAACTTATGGTTGCTAACTTTAGCCATGCACATGAATAACATATGGCAACTTTTGGTTATCAAATTTTGGTTAGTCCTTGTGGATGCTCTAAGCATAACCAAAAGCAAGATGTTTACAAAATTGGCAATGTTGGCCTCAAAAATAGCTCAAATTGAAATAATAAAACTTAGCAACCTCTTAACCAAAACAGAGAGATAAATTACAAAATTTTCTCTCAAAGTGCAAATTTGAAGCATAGTTGGAGATGCTAGGTATGGAATTTGAGAGCTATACGTAGGGAATGGTTGGAGATGCTAGGTATGGAATTTGAGAGCTATATGTAGGGAATCGGGTATGGGGTTTAATAGCTATGGGGAATTAGGTTTAAGAGTATGGAATTTGAGTGCTGTATGTGGGGAATAGGGTATGGGGTTTAAGAGCTATGGGGAATTAGGTTTAAGAGCTATATGTAGGGACGAATTCTTTAGCCTCCACAAATTCTTCTGAACGTTGCAAACGTTGGCCAGCACATGTGGTAGTAATTTTGTGGCCCTAACCAATAATTAAATTTGAGTCTTTCAATAATCAAAATTTGCAATATTTGTCTCAATAACCAAAAGTAGTGGATCCTACTAAAAAAGATTATTCTGTATGTCTTTTGTTGTTTGAAACTCATCACTTTTTATAAAGCAAATATTTTATTGGTAAGTGAGACTCACTTTTTATTTTGACAAGTGGTTGTGTATTTAACAATTTTCTGTCACTTCATGAATTTTAATAAATGTTCTCCACTTTCATTTATTTTACTAAAATGTCATTTAATATAAACCATTTGATTGAGAAGAAAAAAAAACTGACCATAGAATTTGAATTTTTGTCAACTTATTTTTATTAGGCTATTTTGTAAATTAGAGTTACTAACTTTGGTCATGCATTAAGGTCTCGTTCCAGAAACCTTCTTAAAAAATAAGTACTTATTTTGCCATTTCTCATTCAAAAATAAGAAGAGTCATTCCACAAAACCCAAATAAAAAGTTCCTTTCACGTTTTCAAACTCAAAAATAATGTAAATGAAAAAAAATCAATTTTTTTTTGCACCATATAAAAGATCTCAATGAAATCTATCATATAAGATCCATAGTGGAGAGAAAATTATTTGCGTAAACACATGATTTTTGAGCTTGAAGTTGCCTTATACAAAAAATAAGATTGTTGCTATGATAATGGGCGCCGACAGAGGGAAATTGTACCGGCGGCCACGCCGGGCCGTCTCCGGCCACCGGACGGCCGATCCGAGCCGTCCAACAATTCTAAAAAAAAAATCGAGAGGGCCTACGCAGGAATCAACGGCATCCAAGGTGTGTAGGGTGCTTAATCCGAGCACCCCTTTTCCGTGTATATATGATCAAACACCCTACACGGAAAAGGGGTGCTTGGATCAAGCATCCTACACACCTTGGATGCCATTGATTCCCACACAAGCCCCCTTGATTTTTTTTTTAGAATTTTTGGACGGCTCGGATCGGCCGTTCGGTGGCCGGAGACGGCCCGGCACGGCCGTCGGTACGATTTCCCTCCCCGGTCGGTCGGTACTTATATAAATTCTTCCAAAATAAGTGTCAGCCTTCTTATTTTTTTGGAACAAGCCTTCTTATTACACAAAAAATAAATTCTTATTGCGTTTCTAGGACGGGCTCTAAATAGATAATCAAAAGATAATGTGATAACTTTTCGATATCCAATTTTAGTTGGTCTATTGTGAATGGTGTTAAGAACATCTTAAAGTATGTGCGCCTAGATTTGTATGTAACTAGGGGCGAGAAAACTTACAACTACTAGTCTTATACCTTTCTGTATAAGAGCATCTACAATGTAATAATTAAAATCAAAAGATTGTTAAAGTTAGCAATGTGTGCTTAAAAAATTGCTCACATTGTAATAATCAAAGTTAGCAACCTCCTAACCAATAATTAAATTTGGGCACTTAAATAATCAAAAGTAACAATGTGGGACTTCACATTGCTAATTTAGCAATTCTCTAAATGAATAATCAAAAACTGACGTGACAAGTTTTGATTATTACATTGCGGATGCTCTAAGTCGAAGATGTGCAGTTAGAACATCTCCAGTTCTTACCCATTTTATTATTTATACTCAAAATTTGAGTAAAAAGTTTAAAAATCCATCTCCAATGTTATACCCATTTGCCTACCCATTTTGAGTTCAACCAATTTCCTCATCCAAACTTGGGGAGACTTAAA
The DNA here is from genome assembly GCA_019656275.1 of Rhododendron kiyosumense. NCBI lineage: Eukaryota > Viridiplantae > Streptophyta > Magnoliopsida > Ericales > Ericaceae > Rhododendron > Rhododendron kiyosumense. The sequence goes on along the minus strand of BPLS01021995.1, from coordinate 1,788 downwards.
TCCATACCCATTTTTTTCAAAGCTTATTTTCACTCTCATTATTTACAAGTGTGTTATTCAATAATAGCTTTGGATACAAATTATGGATTTAGCATTAGAGACGTCTTACCCAAATCAAAATTTTGACTCAAATTTCTATCCAAATTTGAGTGAAAAAAAGGGATAAGAATCGGAGATGCTCTTAGAAGTCAAGGGAGTTTCATAAGTTGGCTTAGTCATTAAGGTTTGGGACGTTGGAGCTTACTCTCTTTTAAGATTTGGGGTTCAAAATTTCTAAGGTGCTATTAACTCATTCGAGGTTAGTCTATACAAAATATTTGCTTTGATTTTAAATGGGGCTTCCTAGTGGACTATAGATTTATAGTCTCTGAAGATTAGTCGATGTACGTATAAACTGATTCGAACACCTGATTATAAAAAAAAATTGATATTCACACTCCACTTTATGATGGTGCTTCGCTTTTAACGTGAAATTTCTAGTAATTTCATAAACAAAATGAAGTATCATCAGTAAAAAATGAAGCACGAATATCAAAATTCAGAAGAAAAAAAAAGGGATCGAATATTGTATTGTAGGTCAATGCATAATCACTTTTCTTTTGGCTGGTGGTGCCACTACGGCGTAACCACAGTGAAGTGTCAAGCACGAATGCCCAAAAAATCAACCATAGGACTATAAATTGCAGAAGTAAAGTAAATAAACAAGCATAAAATGCATAAAGTATGTTGTAAAGAAAGATGCCTTGTTTGATTTGTAATTTTGTTATAAAAAAGTTGTAGAGGTTTGTTTATTTTTTTGTCTTTAATAATTTTTTTTAATATTTAAATAAACTCCTTAACTTTTTAAACAAAGGTACACCATGTATATCTAAAAATAAAAAATTTGATAAAAAATTACTAAAGACGAAAAAACACAGATGACAAAACAATCAATTTTTAGAAAAATTATTTCTAAGAGAAAAATCAAACAAAATAACTAATGTATGTTGGAGTAAACAATAATTCATGATTATATTCGCTTTCCCCGCTTAAAGATTTTCACGTTAAGCATTTGCTTCCCAAGATGAACAAACATGGGACGTGGATTAATGCGGGAGTATAGCATGGACGGTTCCAACTGAAGCTCCGTTTCTTTCTCAGATCTTCCCCCAATAATCTCCCACCACTTTTATGTTTCAGGAGTCAAAAGTGTAACAATTTTGTACATAACTCTCTCTCCTCCAGTCCCCCCTCATTTAAGTTCCTCACCAGCCAGCCAACTACACTACGCCATCCCCTTCCTCCACTACCATAGGCCACAGGCCGTAGTAGAGGGACAATAAAAAGTTTGTTGGGGAGAGGAGGGTTCAGAGCCCTAATTTGTTTCTGCCCATTCATATTGAGCCACGAAAAAACCAACCACCACATCATCACCGTCGGTCAAACTCTTGCCTCAGCATTTATATCTGACAAAAAAATTCCCCTATATCAGTAGTACTCCATCCTAGCCTCCTTCAAAATCCTCCATTTGATTTGGTTAATTTTCCGGTTAATTACACTAGTAGTATCTCCCTTTCTGCTTGGGGTAAAAAATATATGGAATTAGAATCTAATCCTTTATCCAAGAAGACGAATTCAATGGCACCCTCTCCTCCTCCTCCTCCTCCTCCTCCTCAAACCAGTCGGAAACGCTGGAGAAACATATGTTTGGTAGTGATAGCTGTGATTTTGGGGCTAGTATTGCTGATGGTAATTTTGGGGTTCACTGTCTTCAAAGCCAAACATCCAGTAACCACCGTCAATTCCGTG
>BPLS01021994.1:0-19039 GCA_019656275.1 Rhododendron kiyosumense | reverse complement strand
CAAATGCACTATACATACTTTTCGTTATATATTTAGACTGCAAATTTACATTTTTAGACTGTAAATTATAAAATGAACACTAACGCCCATAACAATTTAGAATGTAAATTTGCACTTTTAGACTGCAAATAAAGGCACTTTCGTAAACTTTGCAGTCTAAAAGTGTAAATATACAGTCTACACAAAAATTTAGACTGTAAATTATTAAATGAAAACTAAAGCTAATGAAAATTTAGACTGCAAATTTTCACTTTTAGATTGCAAATTTGTTAAATGAATACCAACCCCAGAAAAAATTTAGATTGCAAATAAAGGCACTTTCGTAAACTTTGCAATCTAAAAGTGCAAATTTGCAGTCTACACAAAATTTAGACTGCAAATTATTAAACGAACACTAATGCTAATGACACAAAAATTTAGACTGCAAATTATTAAATAAGCACTAACGCTAATGAGAATTTAGACTGTAAATTTGTATTTTTAGATTGCAAATTTATTAATTGAACACTAATGCCAGAAAAAATTTAGACTGCAAATAAAGTCAATTTCATAAACTTTGTAGTCTAAAAGTACAAATTTGCAATCTACACACAAATTTAGACTGCAAATTATTAAATGAGCACTAACGCAAATGAGATTTTAGACTGCAAAGAGAAAATTTAGACTGCAAGTTTGCACTTTTATAATACAAATAAAGGCACTTTTGGTAAACTTTTTAGTCTAAAAGTGTAAATTTGCAGTCTACACAAAAATTTAGACTGCAAATTATTAGATGAACGTAACGCCAATGAGAATTTAGACTACAAATTTACACTTTTAGACTGCTAATTTATTAAATGAACACCAATGCCAGAAAAAATTTAAACTGCAAATAAAGGCACTTTCGTAAACTTTGCAATCTAAAAGTACAAATTTGCAGTCTAGATAAAAATTTAGACTGTAAATTATTAAATGAACACTAACGCCAATGAAAATTTAGACTGCAAATTTGCACTTTTCGACCGCAAATTTGTTAATTGAACACCAATGCCTGAGAAAATTTAGATTGCAAATTTATAGTACTTTTAGACTGCAAATAAATACACTTTCGTAAATTTTGCAGTTTGAAAGTACAAATTTGTAGTCTACACACAAATTTGGACTGCAAATTATTAAATAAACACTAACACCAATGAAAATTTAAACTGTAAATTATTTTCTTAAAACACTAACGCCAATGCGATATCAGAAAAGCAAGTGTGACCCAGAAGGAAGGTGAATTACTAAAGAAGAAGTGGTGGTGGTGGAGTGATGGCGGCGGCATGGTGGTGGTGTTGGTGATGGTGGAGTAGTGGTGGTGGTTGTGGTGGCGGTAGTGGTGGTGGCGGCATGGTGGTGGTGGCATGGTGGTGGTGGAGTGGTGGTGGTTGTGGTGGCGGCGTGGTGGTTGTCATTTCGGTGGTGGTGGTAGAGTGATGGCGGTGGCGGTGGCGATGGTTGTGATGGAGTGATGGTGGTGGTGGTTGTGGTGATCGCTTGGTGGTGGTGGTAATTGTGGTGGAGGTGGCAGCGTTGTGGTGGTGGTGGTGGTTGTGGCGACGTGGTGGTGGAGTGATAGCGGTGGCGATGGTGGAGGCGGCTTGGTGGTGGTGGTAATTGTGGTAGAGGTGGCAGCATTGTGATGGTGGTTGTGGTGGCGTGGTGGTGGAGTGATAGCGGTGGAGATGGTGGTGGTGGTGAAGTGGTGGTGGTGGTGGTGGTGGCGGTAATTGCGGTGGAGGTGGCGGCGTTGTGGTGGTGGTGGTGGTGGCGGCGGTAATTGCGGTGGAGGTGGCGGCGTTGTGGTGGTGGTGGTGGCGGTAGAGTGGTGGTTGTCACGCCCTCGATTTTCAACATAAATAAAGATAGTTTTTCATAAATAAAACTCCTCACATTATCTTACATAATACCCCAAAAGAGTTCACCATGTCCTAATCGTTAAATTACAGATCCAACTTCAAGAGTTTGAATATATTACATTATAAAAAGAAATAGAGTTAAGATTCTATTACATTCCCAAAACATGTTTTATCAAAAGTCCATGAGTCTCTTTTGTCATTTCTTTCGAAAATATGCACTTGAATGCATGCACTTTGCTCCATTCTACTGCTCCGGGTTCACACCTGAAAAATGATAGGTTGAGCTACACTAGCCCAGTAGAGAAATCTACACAACTATTATATGCTAATGGGATGATAGGTAGAATGAATAACAGAGGCAACGTACGGCATCTCAAAAGAGAAACAAAAAAATGACTGGTAATTCTCTCAACGCCGAACCTAAATGAAGTACCGTGACTACACATCAAGTCTCTAGTTCAACCACGATGACTTACTATCCATACGGTCTTCTCATGATTGCCACTACCCTTCATACCACTCACACTCTCACAATAATACCCCTTTTTAATCACATCGTGACACAATGTCCTTATCATTCTGTGTCATAAGCAAAGGCTCCTACCGGGCTATTTAGGGGCTCTCGATACCCCCCTGCTAGTACCTCCCTCGTTGACGGAACTAATTCAAGTCACTCATCATAGATCACCGTACCACAGTTCATCCGATATACTTTACAATTTAGTCATTTATCTCAATCACATATAACGAACTCATAACGAAGACTTAGTCATATAGTAGTAGCTGTAATAGTAATAGGGATAATCCGACTTTATTCAACTCATAATCATTACACCATTCATTCTTCATATAAGCATTCACATATCAAAGGATATTCTCTCGCAACGGCTCATAGATTTTCACCTTACAACTCATAAAACCATACAATTTACGCAAATGACGTATCACATATCATACATAAGGAAAATGTTTCACATACCCATGCCTAGCGTTGCTTAACTCAAAGGAGTGGTCCTATGTGTTTGTTTCTCACATTGCATGTCAACACATACAACCTTCGCCCACCTATATTTCTTATGTTCTCTAAACCCTCGTTTCGGTGTCACAGGACTCATACGGAACCCAACGACCACCACAAAGCCTAGTATACCACTAGCCTTGTCAAACCACTCAATTAAGTACTTAGGAGAACCTAAGAACATCCGTGTCTCACCCAAACGATTCTAAGGAAAATGATTTCCCAACATATACGAACATATCTTTCTTATTTTGGTTACCAAACCTTATTGGTTAAGAATATTTAGGAGATGAGACCACCACCATTGGAAAGTAGACTTCCGGCACATGAATTTCATATAAAATTAGGCCAAAACGGAGTTCGGATGAAAAGTTATGCCCTTCTGAAGTTTTACAAAAAATACTGATTTTCCATTTCCTATCGATAGGACACAATTTCCTACCGGTAGGAGACCAGAATTTTACAAAATGACTCTACTGGACAGTGTTTCTACCGATAGGGCCAAAACTCCTACCGGTAGGATTTGGATTTTCAGTGCACAACTTTCAGATTTCACCAGAACAATTCCAACAACAAAACCAACGATCTGGACACGATTCAAACACCAAATCAACACATAAACATATAAAAGAAGTGAGAAATCCCTACCTCGAAATCGAAGAACAAAACCCAAGCTCAATCAAGCAAGCTCTAACTCCGAAAACCTTGAATCAACCGAATACTCCTCTTTGAGCTCAAACCCATGAATTTTCAAGCTCTAGAACACTTGAATACGAAAACCTTACGGCGGATCGAGGTGGGTTCGAAGTATTTTGGGGTGTTGGAGTGTGAGAGTTTGAGAGAGAGTGTAACGCCCCGAATTTTGGGTACGTTAAATAAAACATTTTATTATAAAAACGAAGCGAGTCCAGCTCGTTATTACATCATAAATCTTACAGAAGTACTTTTATTCAAATAACAGAGGGATCTAGGGTTCCTAACTACAGTTCTTCTTGCTTCTCCATTCTAGTCCGCTCCTCGGCTCCGAACGCCTCCAAAGCGAATAGTTCGTCCTGTTCGTCTATCAATTCTGACATATTATACCGGCGTCGCCACCCATATAATATGCCAGGGTCACCACAAGGCAACACCATGAGCTACGAAGGCTCAGTAGTAAAATCCTAATACTAGCATCGATTTCCACATGATAAGCACATAAGCAGTGATAAAAAGACAATAGTGCTAACACTTTCACAATTGCTTGTAACTATCGTCGGTGTCGACTCGTCGTAAACCATGTCGTTATTACCCTTTTTCAAAAACACCTTTTTAACTCACCCAACCTCGGTTCCGCCGTTCCGGGTTCCCGAGTATCCTCACAATGGTTCCGCTGCACCAGGTTCCCATTGGCACACATTTGCATTGGCTCCTCTCCGCGGATAACCAAGCTATACCTCACCATGGTTCCTCCGGTCCGGTTTCCCATGGGAACACACACAACCTCACAATGGTTCCGCTATTCCGGATTTCCATTGGAACACACACACCCACACAACTCACATAATACCATCGAAATGGTCATTATGTGGTTTCCAAAGTACTTCCTTTTGAAAATACATCACTTCCTTGTTAAACACATCCTAGGTGCCATGTTTCTAACTTTCTTGGATTTCGTGTCTCGTTCTCATGCAAGACTCCGCGTGTGAGACTTTACATACAACATGCATTCAATCCAACTTGAAATAGTACAATAAGAACATCTAAGCAACATAGCATGCTTGAATCTCAAAAATGACATAATCATACATTTTTACTTTTTCATCTACAATCAAGTAACTTTTTAAACTTTGGGAAAATTAAGTAGAGATTCAAGTAGCAATTTTTAAACTACTTATCGAAATTAAAGTAAGGATTTAACTACTTGAAAAATAGGTAAGGATCACTACCGTTCTCCTAGGCGGTGGTTTGGACGTCGGTTTGATTTCGGCGGCGTAACGGCCCTCGATTTGCTTCGAAAGGAAAAGTTTTGGATTATTTTTCCTAGAAACAACTTCCTAACCTCTTCTACACTACTTTAAGGATCGTTGGGTGGTTTTGGAAGTGGTTTAGTGGTTTCGCTCAAGAAATCTCAAGAGCAAAGAAAGTTTTGAACTTGGAACAAAGAATGCTTGGAATTCTAGAGAGAAGGAAGAGCTATTGCTTTGAGGTGTGATTTTTGTAACGCCCCTAATTTTAGGTACGTTAATAAAGGAAATTTATTACAGAAATATTGAGTCACTGCTCATTATTACAAAACGGCTCACATAGGAGCAATTAAAGTTCAAAAGATAACAAAAGGAAAGCTACGAGGTCCTATACTACGGCTCCTCTTGCTCCTCCAGCCTAGCGAGTTCCTCGGCTCCGTACGCCTCCAAAGTGAATAGGTCGCCCTGTTCATCTATCAAATCTGACATATTATATCGGCGTCGCCACCCATATAATATGCCAGGGTCACCACAAAGGCAACACCATGAGCTACGAGGGCTCAATAGTAAATCCTACTATACTAGCATCGATTTCCACATGATAAGTATGCACGCAGGGATAAAAGACAATAAGCTAACATGTTTGACAATCGCTTGTAACTACCGTTGGCGTTTGACTCATCGTCAACCTTTTCATTGTTACACTTTATTCAAAAACACCTTTTTAACTCACCCAACCTCGATTCCGCCGTTCCGGGCTCTTGAGTATCCTCACAATGGTTCCGCCGCACCGGGTTCCCATTGGCACACAAGCATTGGTTCCGTAACGCGGATACCAAGCCAAACACACCCAACCTCGATTCCGCCGTTCCGGATTCTCGAGTATCCTCACAATGGTTCCGCCGCACCGGGTTCCCATTGGCACACACACACACTTACGTAATACCCTTGAAATAGTCATTACGTAGTTTCGAAGATATTTTCCAACCGGGAAAACACAACAACCTTGTTAAACACATCCTAGATGCCATGTTTCTATTTTCTTGGTTTTCGTGTTACGTTTGCATGCGAGACTCCGCGTGTGAGACTTTTTACAAACAACAATCATTATTCCAACTTCGAAATGGTAAAGTAAGAACATCTAAGCCACATAGCATGCTTGAATACCATAAACAACATAGTCATGCATTTTTACTTTTCAAACCACACTTAAAGTCACTTTCAAGTAAGATCACAACTTCTTTACAAAATCAAAGTAAGCTTTTGAAAACTAGATATGATTACTACTATTTAGATAGGAATGACTACGAAATAGATAGGATTAACTACCGTTCTTCTTGGCGGTGGTTTTGGTCGTCGGGTGAAAATCGGCAGCGTAACGGCCCTCCGATTGCTTCGAAAGGAAAAGTTTTGGAGACTTTTCCTAGAAACAACAACTAACTACTACTACTACTCTACTTTTAGAGCCGTCGGGTGGTTTTGGAAGTGGCTCGGGGGTTTCACTCAAGAACTCACAAAAACAAAGAAACTTTGAACTTAAAACAAGGAAACTTGGAATTTCTAGAGAGAAGGAGGAGCAATTGCTTTGAGGTGTGATTTTCAAAGGAAGAATGAGCTTCTATTTATAGGCCAAGGGCTCCCCCTCTCTCATCAAGGCCGGCCCCTCTCTCTCTCTTCTTTCCCCAATTTTTAATTCCAACAAATCCAACTTTGAAGCATGAATCAAGGAAAAATCTTAGGCTTGCATGGCTAGATTAGTACTAGGTTGGATTCTTGAATCAAAATGGAAGGATGAGATGAGATTGGTACATGATCAAAGGGTTAAGAAAATTCCAACTTAAATGGAAATATCAATGGAAAATCAATGGAAAATCCTAGCTTGTAAGGCTATGGTGTACCTTGGTGATATTCTTGGAACAATTGGAGGGATGAGATGAGTTTGTACACAATCCAATGGTTGAGAAGCTTGCTAGGTGAATATATGAAGTACAAAGGAAGTAGGATTTGAATTGGAAGAAATAAATTGCAAGGATTTGAAGTACACATCACAAATCACCAAGACTACATCAAATCTCCCAACCTCTCTCCTTTCTCTCTCTCCTCTCTCCCTTCTCTCTCTCTCGGCCTCTCTCTCTCTCTCCCTCTCGGGTTCTCTCTCTCTCTCTCTCTCCTCTTGCAAGGTATATACACATATATGTATACATATGTGTCATACAATTGTAAGAAAATCCAATAAACAAATGGTTTCAAGGGTACTTTGAAAATCCAAGTGAATAAAGGCTAGGATTCACTCACCAACAACTATTTAATTCTAGGGTACAATAAGCATTAGAATAATCTACTTAGGTACAATACATATATACACATATATATATATGTATAAAAGTAGGAAAAATCCCATTAAAGAATAATTAAAGGGTACTTTGGTCACTATTTACTTTTGATTAAAGTAATAGTACTTTTCCCCAAATTAAGGAAAGTAATTAATTAAATGGTCTAATGGCACTTAGGAAGATTAACCTCTTTATCCAATGGACAAATCTTCCCCTAACATCTATTATCCAATGGATAATAGTTATTAGGCCAAAGAAAATATTAAAGTAATCAAAAAGTACAATAAAGTAAGTTTACTCTTTAATATAAACAATTGGGATTCTATTACCCAATGGATAATAATCCCCCTAACCATCATTGTCCAATGGTCAAAGAAATAATCCAATTAGATTAAAAGAAAATGAATATCAAAATATAAAGTCTAGGGTCCAAAAGGTTCAAAAGTTCCAACGAGGGGCAAAACGGTCATTTTGCCAAGACTAGGGAACTTTTCGGTTTAGTTACTCTAGCCGGATAATTAGATGCTAACTAGGCTTGCTAGGTAGGACTAAAGCGAAAGAATTGAAACTTAAGGGACCAAAGTGCAATTATGGCAAATTTCAAGAATTTACGAAATTCAAGCAATTAAAATAAATAACTCGAATAATAAAAATAACTTTTTATTCCATAAAATTCAGAGTTATTACAATTTTCAAGTGAAGAGTGAGCTTCTATTTATAGGCAAAGGGTTCCCCCTCCCTCTTAAATGGCTGGCCCCCTCTCTCTCTCATTTCCCCAATTTTTAAATCAAATAAAATCCAACTTTGATGGAAGATCAATGCAAAAATCTTAGGGTTGCATGGCTTTGATGTACTTAGGTTGGATTCTTGAATCAAATGAAGGGTGAAGATGAGAATTGTACAAGATCCAATGGTTGAACATTTGCAAGGTGTATACAAGAGTACAATGGAGTTAGGATTTTGTTTGGGAGAGAAGAAATCCCAAAGATTGAAAGTACAAAGTGGTTCAATGCTAGGATTTCAAACAAATCGCCCTCCCTCTCTCTCTCGGCCTCTCCCTCTCTCTCTCTCTCGGCTTTCTCTCTCTCTCTCATGCTAGGTACAATACATATATATATCAACATGTGTCATATAATGCAAGAAAACAAACAAAAAAGTAGTTTATTTGGTACTTAAAATCCAAGGTAGCTTTAAGGTCTAGGATTTCCTTACCAACTAATTAAATTGGCCTAGGGTACTAAAGGCAATAATATATCTCTCCTAGGTACTAATATATATATATATATACACACATGTACAAGGGTAGTTAGAATCCCAATAAAATAATATAAAGGGTACTTTTGGAATATTGGTACAATGCACTTTTTGATTAAAATATTAAGTACTTTCCCATGTGGTTAAAGAAAGTGATTAGTTTAATGATCCCATAGTACTTTGAAAGATTCACTCTATTGTCCAATGGTTAAAACTTTCCCTAACATCTATTATCCAATGGATAATAGCTATTAGGTCACTTTTAATATTAAAATAATCAAAAAGTACTTTAAAGTAAGTATACTTTTTAATATAAACAAATGAGATTCTATTATCCAATGGGTAATAGTTTTCCTAACCATTATTGTCCAATGGACAAAGAATATAACCAATTTGATTAAAAGAAAAAGAATATTAAAATTCTAAGTCTAGGGTTCAAAAGGTTCAAAAGGTCCAATGAGGGGCAAAACGGTCATTTTGCAATGACTAGATGACTTCCTAGTTTAGTTTCTCCAACCGGATGGTTAAAAGCTAACTAGGCTTGCTAAGTAGGACTAAAGTGCAAGAAATGGAAAGTTGAAGGGCTAAAGCGTAATTATGACAAATTACAGGATTTAACGCAATTCAAGCAATTAAAATTAATAACTCGAATAATAAAAATAACTTTTTATTCATTGAAATTCAGAGTTATTACAGAGAGCGAGAGGAGTCGAGAGAGAGATCGGGAAGAGAGAGAGAGAGAGAGAGAGAGAGAGAGAGAGAGAGAGGGTTGGGGATCTTCTATCCTCTACACCCCCACACACATATATATACTAGGGCACACACCAACCACACTTTCACTCCTTCCACTCTCAATTCTATCACATTGACCCCATATTAAATAAATTTAACAAATTTCATATTTATTCAATATTTTATCATTAATATAACCTTTAAATGATTTTCCAAAAATATGGGTCTCTACAGTGGTTGTGGTAGCGGCGGCGGATTGGTGGTGGAGATGGTGGTGGGGGCGTAGTGGTGGTGGAGGTGCCGGTGGTGGTGTTGGTGGCGGTGATGGTGATGGAGTGGTGGTGGTGGGGTGTGGTGTGGTGGTGGTGGCGGCAGCGGCGGCGATGTGGTGGTGGTCATTATGGTAGTGGTGGTGGTTGTAATAAGATCGAAAAAAATGAAAAAATGTATTTTTTCTATTAGCCAAATAAGGTCATTGTTTATTTTATATAGGTTATTTTTGTCATTGAAATTTTTAGTGGATTAGAGGTGTTAGGAACTTTAGAAGTGGATTGGGTGGGTTAGAAACATGCTATAAGAGTATTCACAATGCTATAATCAAAAGTAAAAAGTTTTTAAAATTAACAATGTTGATGGAAAATATGGCTCACAATGCTACAATCAAACTTAACAACCTCTTTAGAAATAATCAAATTTTGAGTTTTGGATAACTAAAATTAGCAATCTTTTGACAATAATCAAATTTAATAAATCCTACATATTCTTAATCAAATACATCTATCATTATACAAAAATGTTCTATCTCTCTTCCTCTTTCCACTCTCTTTTTTTTTAACAATATTTTCGGAAAAAAAATATTTTAATAGTTTTTTTTGGAAAACAATTTTTTTAAAATAGTTTTTTTTTCCAAAAAAAAGTTTTAAAAACTAATTTCCATTTATAGTAAATTGTTTTTATTAGTTTCAAAACTATTTTTAGATAAATTATTTTCTACTGTTCACAGTTTTTAGTTTTTTATAATTTGAAAAGATGATGTGACAAATTTTGATTATCTAATTTTGATTATACCATTGTAGATATCTATGTTGCTAACCTTAACAATCTCTTAAATGAATAATCAAAAGATGATGTGGCAATTTTTGGTTATTAATTTTTGATTATAGCATTGTAGATACCCTAATGGACTTATCAAAAAGTCTCCCATTTTAATTTCGAAGAGTGGAGGAAATCAATTTAAGTAGAAATTAGAAGATGGGTTTTTATTTCGACAAATTGAAAGATGGGTTTTCAGTATAGATGATCATAGCTTTGTATCGGCATTTCTTATGTCACAAATTCCTTTTATTATTCGCCCTCCTAATCTTAAAATTCTGCATCCATCCATGGTCGAAATATTTGGTGACTCCTTCCGAGATTCCTAATTCAGAATGCACTAGAAAACAAAGTTTAATGATGTTTGTCTTCTTGGCCCCCTTCCCCTTTAATGTGACATACAACAGTTTATAAGAACAGAATTTTTTTCCGCCTTTCCAATAGCCTAGTCCATTTGGGTAAGGGAAAAACTAATTTACAGATTCTGAAATTAATGACCTGATAAAACTCCAGTAATTTTTGAAAGGATTTGAACTAGATCATTAGCTTAGCTTTTGCAATGGACTAGGATACCTTTGTAGTCTTGTCTTAGAATGATTCAAAATCGAAAATCGCCATAAAAGATTCATTTCACTTGCACGTTGCCTTGGAGGTTAAACTAGATCATTCCCATAACCAATATGGTCGAATAATATGATGATTGTTTTTTTCATAACCAGATGTTCGAATCAACTTATGCACAACTCAATTAATGCTAATCAATCTTACCGTCCACTAGCTATGACCCCGTTTAAAGCCAGAACATGCTTTCTTCATTTGGTTTGAATTTCAAGAGAAGTTTTTGAGGTGTGATGATTAGTGAAGAGAGATAAATAGAGAAATAAGATTAGTAATTGAATTAGAAATATGTGCAAAGAGAGGAGTTGGTTTTAGAGATCCAAAAGCGAACAGAGTCTTCATTTTTTGTCAACCAAACAACGTGATGGGGGCCCCTATTTGTGAAACATGCATTGAATATTTTTCAGGGTAATAGGTGTAAAGTTATCATGACTTTCATTGCTGAGTAGTTGTGTGATCAAGAGCTGTCAAAGGTAGCTGTACGTACGGCCTATGTAAGGCCGTGATTTTTATTAAGGCAGTAGCACTATGGTTGGTGCCAGTGGTGCTTGATTTTGAGCAGATGGAATAGTTAATTATTGCGGTTAATAGTGTGGAATACTCCCTCCGCTTCCTAATTTTAACTTTTTGTTTATGAAAATTCAAAAACTCCATTCGTAAAAAACAAAGAACAATAGCGCGGCTTTGTTTGGTTGACAGTTTAGTTTAGATTAGTTTTGGTAGTGGGTGGAGAGAGAAATATAATAATTGTTGGAGAGTAGGTAATGATTGAAAAGAGATGGAGAGAGATAAGAAAGTAATAATTGAAAAAATAAGGTAATGATTAGAGAAAGAAGTAGGGTAATAATTAAAAAACAAAACTAAAATGACAAACTAACACTACCGCCTATTGTTTGGGCTCAAAAATTCAAAGGCCCCAATCCAATTCAACAAAAGTCAGATTGTTCGGCTTTATTCAAAAAAACAATTGAGTTTAGATAAACAATTTTTTACTTTTTCGATTCTTCAAGTTGAGATGAATCAATAAATCATAAAAATTTGACGTGAAACTAACAAATACAAAAAATAATTAATTAAATAAAGACGAAAAAAGAAGAAGAAAACCAAGTGTCTTATTTAGCCAAAACCCTGATTTTTTGATTTGAATCTTCATCTTACTAGTGTCAAACAAAAAATTTATAATAAACAAAAAAGAAAGAAGTATAAGTTGATATGATAATTAATGAAGCTAGCAATGATATTAGGTAGGTAGATGGCCATGTGAATGCCCTTCGAATAGGTGTCTTCCTGAGGCTATGTTTGCTATTCAAACGGTTCATCAATTCAGCAGTCCGAGTTTGTCGTTCGTGACAAAAATGACATTGATTGATGGTTACGATTTTCTGAGAATGATCCTAACATAAAAAAATAAGTACTTTTTAATGTCGTTACCGATGTTTGATTAATTCCATTTTTTAAAGTCGACGAACGAAAAAGTAGATCAGCAGCATGTTGGGTTGGAAATTGACTAGGATTTCTATTTTTATTCATATTCGGTTTAACTTTATTTAGTGCTTTCCCATAAATAGAGACCTTGGGAGTTCTTAGGGTTATGGTTATTTTGTTCAAGGGCTTAAATATTAGGGTTTTGTTCATCTCTTAGGATTTCACCAACACCAAGGGTTTGTGTCTCCCTTTTTGGGTTCTACCAGAGATTTGTCCCTAGATATCTGTTTGGCGCTTCGAGTAGAGTTATGAGTATAGCCGGCTCTTTATTTGTCTCCCCTTTTATAGTGAATCCTCTTACTCTTTTTCCCGTGGAGTGCGTTCTTTGTACTTGAGCGGAACTACGTATATCCTTGTGTTCTTGTTTATCACTTGTTGATTTGTTATATTCTCAATTTCGTGTTTGGCACAACAAATTGGCATTAGAGATCCATGTTTCAATCCGAGGCTTTTATTTTCCGCTGCGTATTGTGCAATTAGTGATCGTTTCATTCGCGACTCGTTTCAAAATTGCGACGTTCGATGGGCAGAGTACTAGGTTCAGTTTATATATCGCGTATTAAGATGAATGCTTTGCTTGTTCAACAAGGACACAAGACTTTGTTGGGAAAATCGAAGAAGCCTGCTGATATGCAGGATAGTGTAATTGAGGATCTCGATGATGTTCTTCGTGAGGTTGGGGAGGAGGATACGGCTGTCGGTATTTGATTGAAGTTGGAAAACATCTATATGAAGAAGTCTCTTACCAACCGGTTGTATTTGAAGCATCGCCTTTATACGTTTTGTATGAGGGAAGGTACGCCCGTAAAAGACCAGCTAGATGAGTTAAATCAACTTATTATGGATTTAAAAAATATTGATGTTGTGATTGATGATGAAGATCAAGCCCTTATTGTGTTATGTTCTTTACCTATGTTTTATAAGCATTGTGTTACTACCCTACTTTACGGGAGAGATACGATTTCTATGGAGGATGTTAAATTTAGTTTATATTCAAAGGAATTAAGGAAAAAAGTATCCGGTAAAAGTGAGGTTTATGCTGATGGTTTGGTGGCGCAAGGAGGACCTTTTGAGAGGGATAATGGTAGAGAGGGATTTCTAGCTATCGTTTAACAAATCAGGAAGTAAAGTGTTTTTACTATAGAAAATATGGGCACATGGTGAGAAATTGTCCTAGGTTGAAAAATAAGGATAATTTTGAAGAGAAGGTTGTTGCTGGTATTATTGAAGAGGATTCCAACGATTCACTTATCTTTTTTTCTGTGAGTGTCGATGTCTATTCGAATACCGAATGGATTTTGGACTCCGCATGTTCTTACTACATGTGTCTGAATGAGAATTGGTTCGATACTTATGAATTGGTCAGCTGTGGTATAATTCTTACGAGGAATAATATGCCCTATAGATTGTTGGGATTGGAATAGTTAAAGTCAGAATGCATGACGGAATTGTGAGGATGTTGCTTGGTGTTCGACATATACCAAATTTGAAGAGGAACCTTATCTCTTTGGGTACTCTTGACTCTTTAGGTTGGAAGCATACTGCTAAAGGTGGAGTCTTTAGGGTTTTGAAGGGTGCTCGTGTTTTGATGAAGGGTCGAAAATCGAATAACCTCTATGTGCTTGATAGTAGTATGATTGTGGGTGCTACATCTTTGGGTTCTTCATCGGTGAATTCAAGGTTGACTTAGTATCGGATTTTTAACTTTGTGGTGGAGTCGGTAATTAACTCCGTGTGGAGTTTGAGCAGATCTTTGTGTGTATCTGGGAGGGATGCATTGGGTGGGAGGTGTTCGTTGGAAGATAGAGGCTCAATTTGGAAGCATGTGCAACTAGGGTTCCTGAGTCGTGTGTATAAGGTCAAGTAGACGTGCTTGAGCCTTGCTTGTTTGTGCCATTGGTGATTGCCCCGTGGGGGGCTTTTGGGGGAGACGAGTGATTGAAGGAGAGAATTGCCTATAGTATTGAGTTCGATGGAATTCAAGTTAAGGTGGAGATTTGTTGGAAATTGATTAGAATTCCTAAATTGACTAGGATTCCTATTCCTATGCGATTTAGGTTTGTTTAGTGCTTTCCTATAAATAGAGACCTTGGGGGTTCTTAGGGTTATGGTTCTTTTGTTCAAGGGCTTAGATATTAGGGTTTTGTTTATTTCTTAGGGTTCCATCAAGGGTTTGTGTCTTCCTTTTTGGATTCTACTAGAGATTTGTCCATAGATATCTATTTGATGCTTCAAGTAGAGTTATGGATATAGCCGACTCTTTGTTTCTCTCCCCATTTATAGTGAATCCTCTTGCTCTTTTCCTTGTGGAGTACGTTTTTGCTTTGTATTTGAGCAGAACTATGCATATCCTTGTGTTCTTGTTTATCGCTTGTTGATTTGTTATATTCTCAATTTCATATTCGACACAACATGTTGTGCCTTGGAAACACAGGAGACCCTAGCTAGTTAGCTCCGGTTGGATAACATTTTTCCTAAGAGAAATCTAGACACATATGGGGCGGAGGGAACGAAGGACTAGCGAAGTCACGTGCCCCCAGATTTTTATCAACTGCATCCTCTCTTTATTTTTATTTTGATGTTTTTGTAACACCTACTCAGAATTAAATTTTTTGAATATTGGGCTTATTATCTTCTGTTTTGTAGTGAGTTTCCAACCAAATAGCAGATTGTTGCTTTGTGTGGGATGTTTGAAACCATCCAACTTATTTTCTAGCTTTTCAAAATAAAAGTTGAATCATTGATTGTGAAACCGAATGGATGATCAATAGTTGAACAATTGCTTGATAGTATACATTGAGCGAGATGTTTTTAATAAGATTAGTAACAAAGCAATCATGCAGAAATTTTAAAAAGATGAAAACTCGTCGTAATCAATTATAAATAGGATTAAATACACATCATTTTCTGTCATATTGTTTCTAATTTAGCACCGAATATATAGACTTTTGTGCTTTTGTTTACAAATTTGTTTCGCCTAATGAAGAGAATGTTTCTTTATTATATTTAGCTTTGAATTTTTTTTAATATATTGTAAAAAAGTGCCCTTTTAAATGGAATTCCTAGCTCCGCGCATCGTACTAATGTGTCAAATTTTGAGCCATCGGGAGGAGATGTTCCATGGCCAAAAATTATCATGAGAAATGACTAGAAGCCAAAAACCACCCGTCACATGTATTGCGATGAAATTAGAAACATTATGACAGAAAATGATGTGTATTTAATCCTCTTCATTTATAATGCAGGATGAGGATGGTGCATGGTTACGGAAAGAAACTGCTAACGGACTAATAATGTTTTATTTTTAGATAACTTAGGTGGACCAACTTACGCGCACATCAACTCATCATAACTTCAATCTCATTTTTCTCTTGCAAGGGTCCAATTAGTAGGAAGTAAAAGGCCTCAAGCAAGCCAACCTTATAAGTTATACTCCCTCCATCCTATTTTCATTGTCCATTATTCTATTTGTCTCTTTTATGTCTTTTACCAATATCTTTTAGTGTGAATTTTGAAAAACATGCAATATGGATCTTATTTGATAGATCTCAATTAGTTCTATAATACAAAATTTTCAAAAATGGCACGCAATTCAAAAATGAACAATGAAAATAGGACGGAGGGAGTAGTAATTAGTGTAAAGATACGCACAAATACGCAAGGAAAAATGACGGCCAATGACGTATTTTGATAATTAATACCTGTCAAGGACATTTTCAGCATTAACAAATGTTCTCAGTATGTTCTCAGCGGGTATTAATTATCAAAACAAGTCCTGTACCGTCATTTTCCCAATACGCAAACCCCAACATTTTGAATAGCGATTGTTGCTTTTGGCCCTCTGATATTGTTCGACTCTGATATACTGATGATAACAAATAATCGCAAACGTAATTGATTGGTTCCCTTTATATCTCGCTTCGTATAAATTTTTTAGCCCGCTAGCTTCATAGTCACTATGGCTGATCAAGACCTATACAATCGATTCTAGATCTCCTACTACAGTATTATTCGATACTCCTACTACAGTTTCACCGTCACACAAGTGCAAGTGTGTGCATTTATGTTGGTTAGTGATTACTGACATTGTTGTGTATATATACCCTACTCTAGGATTCCCTATTGTTGAGAAAACACAAATGGGCCATCCAATTCATCAAGCCAATGAAAACAGCCCCTTCGGAGAACTCACAAGGGAAGAGTTCTACCATAAACACCAACTACTCCACCAAGAGAGCTTCATGTTGAACAAACAAAACATGAAAATATTTACTCAGTCGTGGCAGCCAGCCGGCCTGAGCAGCCTCCGGCTCAGAGGGCTGGTAGCCGTGGTCCACGGGTACACAGACGAGAGCAGCTGGCTCATTCAGCTGAACGCAGTCGGCTTAGCCAAAGCCGGTTTCTATGTTTGTGCACTTGACCTTCAAGGCCATGGCTACTCCGAAGGTTCGCGCGGTCACATTCCTAAAATCGAGCCGGTTGTTGAGGACTGCATACAGTTCTTTGACTCGGCTCGAGACGCCCATCCGAAGCTCCCAGCATTCTTGTTTGGTGAGGTTGAAGAATCAAGATTTTTTAAGTCTTGTTTATAATTGGATCAATTATTCAATCCTTATATATTTCCAGTATATATTGCATATGATTTTCTTGGGTGTCATTTCTCTGGAGGCAAATGAAGAAATTAAACTACAATAATATTTCCTTGTACCAAGGGACAAGGGTCGTAACTCAGTAAGAAATAGGTAAATATATATAAGGCCTCCCTAAAAATCAGCTAGACCTCGTTTGGTTAATTAATTAATCTTGCGAGAACGAATTCTGTTAGCTCGATCGAGATACCTTTTCCAATTATACAAACACTACTCATCGTCTTCATGTCGATCTTAATTAGTAGTTGTTGGAAAACATCTTTCTAAAAAATTCCTAAAAAAGGTTCAGAAAATCTGTTAGTTAAGCAATTGTTGTAATTGAAGAGAATGTGAGGCATATATAGGTACGTATATGAAAGAAGACAAGCTAATTAAGACTCACTTAACCATTTTCAAGATCACAAGACCAAATATCGCCTGCCCGTAGCATGAATGAGTTAGCACCAGGAGTTGAGAACTTTTTTATTGTCTGAGTGATATCGTGTGGAATGCTATACAAAAAGCATGGGAAAAACACAAATTTATTGATAGAGCGATTAAAAAAAAGGGAAAATAAGAGTTTGCGAAACTATTGATCTGTCTTTCTCCCTGTCTAATGAATGAGTCTTCACTTCCCGTCCAGCCCCTTTCTTTAAATCTGTCTTTCTCCCTGTCTAATGAATGAGCCTTCACTTCCCGTCCAGCCCCTTTCTTTAAATGTGGTAGCTAGAGCTTGCTCAATATTAATTAGGGTTCCTCCATTCACCAGGTGGTGAGTCAACTATACATCACCATTAATTCCCCTAGGTAGTTAGAGTAGCTAGCTATTGAACCTAGCCAATCCTCTCATTAGGGATGGCTGCTTTTTTTAGTTGTGATATTGCTTTTATTGGTTACAATCAATAAAGTTCCTAACATTTTGACAAAAAAAAAAAAACCTAGCTAGTTTTTGTAGATGTCTATCCTAATTAATTGGTTATTGTCATACCAATGTTGATGATTTTGAATCTATACCAGTAGTATATTACTGTTATGAATATAAATTAATTCTTACCGGGCTGTACTACGTAGGTGAGTCACTAGGTGGTGCAATATCCATACTGATATGCCTAAAGCAAAGCAAGGCGTGGAGTGGTTTGATACTGAATGCAGCAATGTGTGGGGTTTCAAACAAGTTCAAGCCGGTGTGGCCGCTGGAGGAGCTACTTCCCATGGCTGCTTTCGTCGCACCCACTTGGAAAATTGCAATTACAGATGA
Source organism: Rhododendron kiyosumense (assembly GCA_019656275.1). Lineage (NCBI taxonomy): Eukaryota > Viridiplantae > Streptophyta > Magnoliopsida > Ericales > Ericaceae > Rhododendron > Rhododendron kiyosumense. Next base: position 801 of record BPLS01021994.1, on the reverse strand, counting down.
TCCTGTCAAGAAGTCATACAAGGAGGAGTGGAAGAGAAAGCTGGTCATGAAGAGCCCCAACCGCCTGTCCAACAGCAAGGTGTGATCCATGTTAGAAATAATTTTGACGTTGAAATAAAGTTCTTCGAACATATATATATAACAGAATTCGATCGAGATCAGTATCCTAAATAGGTATCAATTGAAGGTTTTTACATCAAGGGGCAGGGAACGAATGAAATGTAGGAAGCATCTGACAGAGTCAAGGGTGGCCTGTCTAAATCCATCATATCTTCTTGGCTCAAAATCATATATTAATTTTTCTGTAAAAGAAAGAAACAAAAGTATGAACTTGGGAGGAAAAAGTTAGGCTTGTAAAGAACTCGAGTTGTATTGATCGAGAAGTGCATGATCAGTACTTGTTTGCAAAATACAACAGCCAAATTGGAAACGTACTCAAGCTTCGTTCGTTTCTTAATTCGAGCTGATCTAAAATTAGCCTCGGTCAAGTTGAGTCTGATCAGTGGCCTAGTTTTGGTACAATGGAGCTTGTAATAGAGTTGAGTTTTAGACTAGTTTTTCTACGATGGAGCTTATAATAGGGTTGAGTTTTAGACGAGCTCAGAAGATAAAAGAGTTCTATACAGCTCACCTCGAACCAAATTGTGACGAGATGGACACTGCTTGAATTCAATTAGGTTGATTTATTTTACGTAGATTGTATTGTGCGATATGTGTATGATTTTGTAAAAATTAAATGACCTTTAGCCTAATATGATAAAACCCAAAAATTATTGGGCCAGTAGAAGTAAAATGTAAGCC
>BPLS01021992.1:0-15449 GCA_019656275.1 Rhododendron kiyosumense | reverse complement strand
GATGGTTGTTTTATAAATTGTGTTATGCTCTATCTAATTCTAATTAACTAATTAGCTATAATATAGGGGGTAGTGGGTAGTTTTTCAAAGTTAGGAGTTATTTACACGGTGTAAGGTTTTATTTGGGCAGAGCGTTTGAGTAGAAGTTGAGAGAACTTTGGGTGAGAGAGAAAGAGAGAGAGACTGCAGTTAAAGGTTTGGCGGTTTGATGATTAATTGGGTAAGTGATCTTGTTCCTTTATTCTTGTTCCTTCTTCCATTCTTTTTACTGAACGTGGGTTTGGAGTAAAACTGTGTTGTTGTTGGGTGGTATTGGACAGTAGCGTTGGTGAAAGGATATATAATTGGCTTTTGTTTTTTAGTACTGTCACACGAATTCACGGGCAACAATTACTTACCTTTCATGCTATTGGACCGTCAGGGTTGGAGGTGATTTGGGTTATGGTGGTTTTGTGTGTGTGTGAGGTATGAATGGATACACTTGGGTTTTACATGTGGTGTATTGTATTTTGGGTGAATATCTTAAGAAGCAGGCGGTGTGCCATGGTGTCCACGGGGGGACGAGTTTACCCTACTTGAAGAGTAGAGTTTAGGTTTCTGGTGGCTTTGGTAGAGAGAGTTTAGGATTAGCAAATTGTAATTTTATGTTAGTCTAATTGTCGCGGTTAGCCGTCACTTGATACTATTGGTGACTGTATACAATTCTTTTGTTCAGATTAGCATCTTTTTGCATACTCAAATTGCATTACTTTGGACCCAGGTGAGTAGTTAAGTATGTTATGTATTTTCAAAAGTTCCCTATGTCCCTTAAAAGTATTTCCTTCAAAAATTCATAAGAATGTTATTTGGAGACTTAAAACTGTTTATAAGTTGTTCTATAAATTGGCATGTGATGAATTTTCTAAGATCAATTGTTAATATTCTTTTTGGTGAGAACTTGATGGATATTAATGGGAACATTTGTTTCGGAAGTCCAAGGAACTTATTCCTTCTTGTGTTGGCGACCTTGGCCATTGGGGAAAAGACTGTGTTAGGCCGGTGACCTTAATGCTCAACGGCTTTCTTTCGCCGGATCATCTTAGGGAAAAGTACCACGGGCTGCCAACCCTGGTGACTCTAAATTCGATATTGGATCCAATTTTGTTGAGATTTATTTTGGCCATGGTACTATTTGATTATGGTTCCCCATTGTTGATGGAGTTAATGTTGTGATCACCACCAAGAATATTTATTGGTTAAATGCTTCATTGATTGATTTATTATTCTGCTGGACACCTCGTATGCCAAATTATGTTTAATGGTAAATAATTTTCATCCCCGCTTTCAACTTTATTTAATATACATACTTGTTATTCACTGAGCTCGTCAGCTGACGAATTTATTCCACCTTCTCTTTCAGGCAAGTAGGAGACAAGGACTCTGGCGGCATCTCGGGGATTTATTTTGGTTGACCTCCTTAGGGTGTCTCACTTTAGTTTTATTTTAAAAATCACTTCCGCATTCGAAACAATTGCTAGATAACAAACTCTTTTTATTATTGTTGGATCACGGGATATTGTTTGGTTCATAGGATGGTTGTGCCCCATGTTTATGATGAGACACATTGGGCTTTTGATTTGATTAATAACGAAAAAGTGATCATTTGATTTTCGGTTACCTTGATTTATTCAGGCTGCGTGTTTCATGGATTAACCTCATGGTTCACGGCCGGTCACTTCTCATTTTTGGGGTGTGACAACAAGAAGCATCGGGACACTAACCACGAGAAGGTCGTTGATGCTACAAGGGGTAGAGGTGGGGGTAGAGGTAAGACTAGGGGTAGGGCCAGAGGTTGACATACAGGTACGTTTCTTTTTAATTTTGTGCTTTATTTGTTTTGCATAACCGATTAGTAGGATTAGCACAACTCGGTGTGGGTTATGATTGTGGAATTTTTATAATTGTAATGGTAATTCGGATGGCAAATGGATCAGTGTGGACATTGAATGATTTTGTTGTTGTTTTTGCTATTTCTTTGAGACGCTTAGACGTCGGGATAGCCCAACATACAAACGAAACTCTGTCCGATTTTACCTAGAATTAACTGACACGAGGTCTAAATTCACCAAAGCCAAGGAGTATTCACCCTGGTGCATTTCCTAGCGGACATGTATCCAATACGCGTGTCCAATACGTGTCCCCCTATCAGACAACATAAATCCCTTTTAACTTTTGATAAACTCCTACGTTTTTAGATTATATCATACACCGTAAATCCCTTCTAAATTTTTTTTTTCTTATCTGTTTAGATTTGGAGCAGCATATTTTGGCAACAGGAGCAACAAATGTTGGCAGCAAATATATCCCATCAAAAGTTGGCAAAATGAAGCTGCTACGCGTACGTCTAAAACATGTTTGACTGCATATAAGTTTAGTGGACAATATTATGACCAAAACTTATGTAATATTAATGGTCCCCTCTCTCTCTCTCTCTCTCTTGAAGTGGACAATATTTTCAAAAAAAACAGTTTCTTGTGTTTGGTTGCAATCCGAAAAATGCTGGTGTAGTGATGGCATATGATGTTGCCAAAAAAATTTCATTGCTACTGACAACAGCTCTCAGACACAGGTTCTTTGCATGTTGTCTTCTTGCTAGTTGTTCTTTGCACGTTGTCTTTGTCTTCTTAATGTCTTCTTGTGCTCTGTACATATGTCACTTTTCATTGATCCGTATGAAAGATTCGCTTATGCTCATTATAACCTCCTGTTGTTGAGTTGTACAAAGTGTTTGCATTGGCCTTTTTTCTCTCCATAACATGGAGTGTAATATCTGTAGCATCACAAGCTGTTTTCTGGCTTTAATTGATTCATCGACTCTTTTTGTCATTTGAGTATTTCTTAAGGGCTTTTTAAGAAATCACAGTGCGAATCAGACTATTTCACCCTATGATTTTTGAAAAAGCCCTTACCGATATCATATCGAGTTAATTTTGTACAGGAACTCTTAAAAAATTATTTTGAAAATAATGGGTAGTTCGGATCATATTAGTTGGACCCGAGGTGGATCCCATAAAAGTGTATGTGCAAGTAGCTTGACTCGATTTCAAATGTGAAATAGGAAATTTGCAACTTTGTGTATCTCTGAAAAACAACCATCATGAATTTCATGGAGTATTTGGTGTTTGCATCCATTCTCTGGTTTAAAAAAAGAGTTGTTTGTCCGTTTCAGAATTTTAGCAAAACGTGGGCTTAACCATAGTACGTGCGCGAGGCTCAAATCCTGGATTTGCATCCCCCTTGCGCGCGAATAACTCGTTTTCACCGTCTTTGATTATTTTAAAAATTGTATTTGTTATGTTTCATATTATGACCATCATTTTTATGACATTTTTTAAAAATTTGGACACTTTATTTTTTACTTATTGGAACAAAAAAAAAAGTGGAGTAAAAAAGTAATGAATGGGATAAGGTCAAGAATACACAATGCGTGATGCATATAGGATAAATTTGATGCAAAGCTGTTGGAAAGTGTGGAATAGTATTGAACAGTAATAAGTCTGATTCAAAGAACAGTAGTAAGTCTGATTCAAAGCTGTCGATTGCAGGAGGGAGCCAGAAATATTGCTTCACGCACATACTATATGCATGATGCACATACGTATTCAAAGCTGATAGATTCTCCTGCCATGCCGGGGGGGGGGGGCGCAGATTTATTGCGTCATGCACATGGTATGTGCATTATGCTGTTGTAGTATATAAGGGATCCTCTCATCCAGTAATCAAAATCCGATATTTATTTTCATTACTCGCAAAAATATGGCCAATTCTTGTAATGAACGTATAATGTGTGTACATGTCGGTGGTTAAGTAGTCCAGCAGCCAAACGGTCCATCGTATGTGGGGGGTACTATTCTATTATTATCGATACCGCGTGGGATAACTCTCACAGATTTGAGGCAATTTAATTAGAAATGCAGGAAGATTGCCGAGTACGACGATGAAAATAACATATGCCTATCCAACTCTTAGCTTCCCTCACACAATGTATACATACATTGGGGTTGAAGTCGTTGACGATAATGACGTCAATATAATATTCAATGTTGCTGACAGCGTATCCGATTACACCCCCACTCTGTACACGGAAGTTCTTGACGATAATAATTTCAGACAAGAAGTCAGGGGATCATAGTGCAATAGTCTCCCTATCCATCGTTCCACTCAACTGTCTCATAGGCCGAATGAAAGGGATCCTTCTAAACAACATTATTTAGGCGACGACACATGCTTTGCATATGACATGCATGACGATTCCACCATCTTCAAGCAACACAACGACTACATGGAACACGATAGCGCATTTGACAATAATCTTGGAAATGACGATGAGGTCTCACAAAGCTCCGAGGAGGATGTTGATAAGGGTTTAGAGGCCGAGGACCGCGAAGAACACGAGATTCCTAAGTTTGAGACGCCAAGTTCCATGTTCACCGATGACACATGGACGAATATCGTGGACCCTAGTCCGCAAATGCCTAATAAAAGTCACGTTGGGTGGGATGGACATTGTGAGCTATTTAAAGGACAGGTATTTATTATTACTCGTAATTTGATGAAGTCATTTTTTTAGTACAATGTGAAACAATATGAGCTCAATAGAACTTTATTGGCAGGTTTTCTTTTCAAAGGAGGAGGTTCAGAATACAATGAAGAAGTATAGCATGCAACAGAATAATGTGGTTAAGACATCAGCATCGTCACCGACTATGTTGGTGTACAAATGCAAGAACCCGGTCCCATGTCAGTGGCGACTAAGAGCCAAAAAGTGTAAGGATGCCGATGAGTGGATAATCAGTCGATATGCAGGACCACACACTTGTGTTGCGGAGAGTGTAACCCAAGATCATCATAATCTTGACGCACAGTTCATTTCTGAAATTATCGCCCCTATCGTGAAAAAAGACACAAGCATGAAGGTGAAGGTCCTTCAAGCAATGATTTTAGAGAGGCCATAGGGATTCCAACCATCGTATGCGAAGACTTGGGCTGCGAAGCAAATTGCTATAGCAAGAAATTTTGGGAACTGCAATGAGTCGTACGCAGAAGTCGAAAGTTTCTTAGCCGCGGTGAAAGTTAAAAATCTAGGTACGGAGTACATCTTGGTGTCGAAAGATACAAATATACCAGGATACCGCACATTCGATCATCTTTTCTGGGCTTTTGGGCCGGCCATCGAAGGGTTCAAACATTGCAAGCCTGTGATAAGCATTGATGGTACCTTCCTAACAGGAAAGTACAAGGGCGTAATCTTGGTTGCTTTGAGTCAGGACGCGGAAAATCAAATATTCCCTATTGCATTTGCCATTGTGGAGAAGGAGGATGCTGATAATTTGGGGTGGTTCTTATCCTGCCTCAGACATTTTGTCACCAATCGAACAGAATTGTGTCTAATTTCAGACAGGCATACTGGTCTATTGTCGTACATCAAAGGAGATCCGTTTTGGAGACCCCCCCATGCTTATCATCGCTATTGTGCCCGTCACATTGGGGCAAACTATATGAGGAGGTTCAACAAAATTGTGGGCAACCAAGTAAAAGTTACGGCCATGGAAATCCAAAAACAAAAGTTTAAAGCTCAGCTTGAAAAGACTAAAAAGTTCGGCGACGAGGAAAAGGTCTACAAGGAACTAACGGAGGATTTGGTTGTAAAGAAATGGTCATTCGCGCATGATGGAGGTAGGCGTTATAGATCGGAAACAACAAACGTCTCAGAGAGCTTGAATGGGGTCCTAAAAGAAGCTAGGCACCTGCCCATAATGGGAATGGTTATGATGACATTTTACAAAAGCGTTAACTATTTCAATGACAGAGCCGTAGAAGCACAGAAAAAAATTGAGACGGGGGGAAACTGGAGCACATTTGCCATAAAAAAGTACAAATACTGGAGGAATAAGGCATCGAGACACTAGGTCATTGAGTTTGACCACACGGCACAAACTTACGAGGTGCAAACTCCAATGAATCTGACAAGCCCATATAAAGGAAATCACAGGCATTCAGTTGACATGACCAATCGTACGTGCAGTTGCAACAAGTTTCAACAATGGAAGATGTCGTGCTCGCATGTGCTTGCGACCTGTATGTTCATGAAAATTTCGCCTTTTGATTACTTCAGCGATGTTTGGTCGCTCAAATCAATTATACAAATGTATGCCTCTCAACCATTTAGGCCCCCGCGTGACAAGGCGTATTGGCCTGAAATCAATGGGTCAACCATCATTCCAGATCGAGAACGTATTTGGGGGCGAGGGGGACCCCAAGTGACACGGTTCAAGAACGAGATGGATTGGATTGAGCACCAACCATCACAAATACAGTCATGCACATTGTGTGGACAAGAAGGACATAATCGAATAAAATGTTCCGGAAGCAAGGCAGAAGCGTCAAGTTCAAGAATGAATTTGTAATCGGTAGTAGTAAGATATTTACATATGTATAGAGCCATGTGGTCTTGTACTTGTTTTAATTTGAAATCTGTGTTTTTAAATTTTTATTTTGTAGTTTGTAAGAACTAAACTTGGTTCCAGTTAACCTTCGAAAAGCTTAAACCATATTCGCAAAGGACTTGGTGTTATACCCTGAAGATGGATTTTTCACCAAAGTCTATTTCAAATTGCTGTTATGTATCGCAGCTAGGTTCTTGTTGGAAACCCCAGAAGCCTTCAGATTTCCCTTAACTTGATCACCTGGTGGGGTGCAGGTGCATCATCAACTAAGGGAGGTGCAGGTGCAACGTATCCCCCTGTTATACTCCACCAGTCGTTCAATAACTCCATTTGTTGTGAGAACTCTCTCCACTCTTTGGGAGCCAAAAAAAAGCATGTCCCATTCATCAACATTGACACCTCTATGAGAACTCTCTCCATTTTCTTTTTCTTTTTTTTTTCTGAATGAAATCGTCAATCCATTTCGTTACTTAATGACTGTTGGAATATATATAACGCATCACTCACATTCAATATGCATGATGCATATCTAATATACATGATGCATACTGGGTATGCGTGATACACGTTGGATATCTAGCTGGCCAAGCTCGCATATGCCAGCTCGGATAACGCACATGCGTGACGCATATGAAATGTGCGTTTTGAACCATTTTTAAAAATAGTTTGAAAAAAGGTATATTTTGGCAAATAGTTATTTGGAAAGGAATAAATTGATAAAAATCTACTGCCTGCCACCGGAGATGACACCCACCGAGCATCACTGACCACCATATTTGTAAGCATTCTCCCATAAGATTATTCACAGTAGCAAAAGAAAAAAAAAGATATGTATGTGGGTTCCACCATTTTTGTTGGGATACAAAATGTGGGTTTGAAGATCTGTATAAATTAATGACACATGCCCGCTAATGACACCCACCCATTTCCTCTATTTCTATTTCAATTTATATTTTTCTTAATACAGGATTATGCATATTCTGAAGTAGATATTAATAAAACTCGCATTTCAATTGACTCCTCTTGTCCGATTAAAATCAGACCCACTAACTAATGATTATTTAGGATTTTGAATCGATCATGTTCTGTATGATTATGCTCCTTTATGTCACACAAATTGCAACTTCTTGGCTTTTTATTTTATAGGTTGTTCCACTTTTTATAAAAGTTACTTTTTGAAAAAGAAGGTAAATTTCAAGGTCAAAAATCATGTGTTTATGCAAATAATTTTCCTACCAATATGGATCTTGTTTGATAGATCTTATTGAGATCTTTTAAATGATGCAAAAAAAATTGAAAAATTATTTTTCATTTTTGTTATATTTGAGTTTAAAATTACCTTCTTTTTGAAAAAGAAGGTTTTTAGAGAAAGCGGAACGGAGTCTTAGGTTGCATTTTGATTTTTAGTCATTTGCTTTATTTTTTTTAGAATCATGGAAACGCAAGAACATCCACCTGAATTTGACATTGATGAAATTGAAACTATTTAGGAAGAGGATTGTGAAGATTTGTCCATGAAAGATGATTGTAATTTGGAAGAGGATCGTAATTTAGAGGAGGTAGTGGAACCTAAGGTTGGCATGTTGTTTGATTCGAAAGATGAAGTCCGTGAATATTATAGCAGATATGCTAGAGTGCAAGGCTTTGCTTTGGTCACACGAAATCAAACGTGACTTACAGTTGTCATCGGGGTGGAAAGTTGAGAACAAGGTGGAAAGTTGAGAACAAAGTCACTTAACCCACTCAAATCCCATCCAACATCAAAAACAGGATGTAAAGCATCGATGAATGTTTCTTATACCACCGATCGGAATATTTTTTATGGCTACTAAGTGTGACTCCTTTGGGCTAGATTGAAAGTGAGCTCGTAATCAAAACACTAAATCTAATATCATGCTTACTAGCAGTATGATTAAGTAATGAACCAACCATATCTTGATATATCTTTGTATAAAAAAAATTACCATTTTCATCTTTGTCAAGCTTAGCCGTTGAGATCATTTAAGTTTTACTGATCTTAGAATCCTGAACCATTGAAAAGTGCCTTCGTATTCTTTGCTTGGTTGATGAAGATTCATTCATTTAAGTGTATGATTTGATGTCCATGAAAAATATTATGATCAACTTATCTTAGGATTACAAGATCCTCGACGAAAATTTTAGAGACCCGTAAATTTAAATTCTTTGACTTTACAATTTTAATATGTGTTCGAGACATTTAATGTGAAAAATGTTTTGAAAATGACTTAGGGCCATTGGGTAATTTTATGTAGTTGTGAAGGTTTGTGTGGTTGTTGAATACTTGAATGAATACTTGAAGGGTATGGTTATGTAATTAGGCCTATAGAAGACCAAAATACAAGGGGAGTTCCACTTTGCCCTTCTTCTTCAAGGTCATTCCCCCCCCCCCCCGCTCTCTCTCTCTCTCTCTCTCTCACGGTTCCTCTCACTCCCTCACTCATGGATCTCTCTCAAATACTTCAAACCCATAAAGATTCACCTCTATTTCATCCTATTTTAGCGATTAAAGCTTGGGAATCACATGTTGCAAGCTTGGAGAGAGTTTTTTTTGTGGGTTTCAAGTTTGGAGTATAGGGCTTGGCTTTGATCTTTAGGTTTTGCTCAAAACCTTTGAGGTAGGAATTGGTCTTCTCTATGTGTTTATGCATTGATTGAGTGTAGATTTTATGTTGAAACATCTCTTTTAATTTCGAGTTGGGTGAAACCTATTGAAAGCTAAAAATCGCGTGCTAAAACCTAGCTGGGTACCTGTACCGCTGTTTTAGGTGGTACCAGAATTTTTGAAACTGTTGGTTGGGTACCGATACCCCTATTTTAAGTGGTATCGATACCAATCTGAAAATTTTAGAAATTGTATGTGAGGTTTCTAGTAACATCAAGTCTTGTTTTAATGATCCGAAAACGAATGTGAGATTACTGGTAATGTCGCTTTGAAATTCTGTTTGTGTTGACTCTAACCTTTGAGTGAGCTTATACCCTCCGTCCTCTTTTTCATTACGTTTTTAGTTGTGTATATCCTAATGCCATGGTTCACTTATATTGGGTTGTTTCAACAATAATAGATGATAATGAGCACTTAAATGATTATTAAATATGTCGTGCTACAATGAATTAATTAAGGATGAGTTTAGTGATGAAATAAGAATATGTGTAGTGAAATGTATGGTTCTCTTAGGATTGGACTCTTTTAATTACATTCATGGGATTGAGCTTTTAAAACCATATTTGACATAATGTGTGTGTTAAAGTGATAATGGATAATGTTGGCATATAGACTGAAGTGAATAATGAACTTTATGGGAAATGAGAATGAGTAAAAGAAAACAGTTGTCTAAGAATTTAGAATTATGAACATACATAGTGTAACGAAATGGATAGTGTAAGAGTTGTTTTCTCCTAAACTCGAAGTTGGATACTAATGGTTTGGAACAGATAGATGGGGTCCTAGATACCCAGAATGTGGATGGATAAACGGGGTCCCGATTACCCGAAATGTGAAAAGGATATACGGGGTCCGATTACCCGGAGCATGAAAAGGATATACAGGGTCCAACTACGCGGAACGTGGAATGGATGTACGGGGTCTCAACTACCCAAAACATGATGTGAATCTATAGGGTTCTTACTACCCAGAATGTCTCTAGGTCCACCATTCAATGTGTCACTAGGTATTTCTCATGACATATTAAGATTGAAAGGAAAACGTGACAAATGTGAGACGGAAATTTATTATTTGAGTTGAGAAAGAATAACGTAGATCGGATGGAGTTAAAAGGCATGTTAGATATATTCATTTCTTTATTTTGATTAGGGATGCAATGTACAAGACTTTTATGCATTGGAGTTTTGGCACCAACAGAAACGGTTTTGACATTATCATTTCCCTTTGATTATATAAATCTTTAATCTTGTTCATTAAATTCATATATGTGTGTGGTTGGTGTATCCATAAGATGATCAGTTTATTAAAAGTGATCATACTTGATTGATTGTGGTTACGCTAGTTGTCTATTCATTGACTTCCTATTAACTTTTAGGCTATCCGTGTTTTGGGAAATCGTTGGCTTGAATGCATTGTGGGTATAAGTTTAGGTGAGTTACATTGATGAAAGTTTACATTGGCTTTTGCATTTCAGACTAATAATGAAGAAAACTGGAAGATAGTAATTCGGTAGATAGTGAATTAAGACTAGAATGAAAGGCATACATATGTATGAATATGGGTCACTCATGATACGTTGTCGTTGAAATGAAAATGCGATTAAAAAAAAAAGGGACATGATGAAGATGTTAACGTGGGATTTGAAAGATTTATTTAGATATGTCCATCTTTGGATTTGAAAGATTTATTTAAATATGTCTCTGGGTGTCTGGATGTTGTGTTGTTAGTAGTGTCTGAGGTGTCATTGTTGACTTTATATTTCTCCTCCTTATGTGTAGTGTGTATATTTCAATGAGAAGTTGGTTAGTGAAATGAAACGAGAAAGAGAAAATGGTTGTTGAAGAACTCAAAATGTTTCTAAATCACTGAAATGAAAATGTAGTAACAATGATTGATATTGGTGATGGCAAGATGAGATTTTAAGTAAAAAAGGGTGGGTGGATGAGTGTTGATGTGCATGAAAGAGAGTTTTAAGTTTTTTTTTTTCTTTTCCAAAATAAGAATAGTGGTATACGTTCTACCTTTAGTCAAAACTTTTTTTCTCTTATTAAAATGTTTCTTTGACATTTGTCATCCCATATGTATATAGAGTTAGTATAAAATTTTCCTATTGGGCTGGTGTAATTCAAGCCTTCATTTTCCAGGTATGGGCCAAGGGGTGGTAGCATGGAGTACTTGGCATACAAATGTGGACAAATTTTTGTAAATCATGATTTGAGATAGATTTGTAATCAAATTCTTATTTTCTTTGACGTGAAATAATGCAACACTTAAACCACTTTTGACTTTTATGTATGTATGAGATGTTGGGCAGTGATCCCTTTTGGATGTGAAGTTGTGAACTTGAAACATTCGTAGTTTGATGATTGGGCTTGGTACGTAATTATGTGGTATCTATGGATGAAAAAATGATGTTTTAATTATGAAAAAAATAATAATTTATGTTTAAAATCAAGAATGTGACAAAAAAAATTTAAAAACTACTTCACTAGTCTTCCTTGAATTTCAAAGCGAACCTAATTAATTATATTTTTAGTTATATTCATTTGCTTTGAATCCATAGCGAACCTAGACAAGATGACAATGATAGACCTTTGAAGACAACTACAAAGCACGGGTACTTCCAAATAATTATCACATATATACGAGTATCAAGCAACTCTAGCTCCATCAATTGTCAAAAGTTTGGTCCATTCTCAAAAAATGTGTTCATCCAAAAGAGACAGAGTTTCATAAGAAATTAAACTAGTACTACAACTTCCGCAACAAAAGAGAATATAACAAGTAGGAATGTGAGAGCTCCTCTCTCTGACCCAAAAACAGCCGCCACACTTTTCTTCCTCCTCTCCTCCCCCTCCCTCCCCCAAGGGTTTATACCTATAAGGGGCGACAGGAGGGGAGAACTCAATCCCTGCCTCCAGATCTGATTTTCCATTTTCTCCACCCTAAAAGCTTGTTGTTTTGCTGCCACTATGCTTTTTGGTTTTGTTGTAGCTGAGAGATCGTCGGTGGTTTCTTGGGTCGCCGATGTTGAAGTTTTGAATGGTTGGTGACTAGGCATGAGAAGGGTTGCTAAATGACTGAAGGAAGTGTATCTTTCTTGTTTTTATTTTCTGTTGTTTCTTGTCACTCTCCGGTTTCGGAGAGTTTTGTTCCCTGCGTGGAACCTTTTCTACCCTCTGTGGGTATTTTTGTTCCCTCAATGAGTTGCTCGGAGGGAAGGATGGTGGGGCTAGTCAAATTACCGCTACCGTCTTCAACTTCGTCTTTGGGCTGGGCTTTAATGTTTGATTTGGGCTTTTTAGGCCTTTTGGTTTATTTGAATTGTATTTGTTTTATCAGGGCACTTTAGGCCCTCATGTGTTATTTTGGACTTTGTACCTCAATTGAACAACCTCCCACTTCTTTGGTATATCTGTATCATGCCTCTCTCTTTTTCCCTTTTTATTCCGTAACCAAGCATTTCATGCGAGTCAGAAAAGAGTATGCTAAGCAAAATATGGAATTACATAATGTTAATTGACCTCAAATAACATTCAAAAAACAATATAGCATGATCTGTTATTAAAAAAAATGTTAATATGATCCCATGTCCAGGGGCAATGCAAATTCATAGATGGCAAAATTATAACGGTGCTAGTGAATAATAAAGCCGAACAGACACAAGACCCATTAACATATTAATTAATACCTCAAAAACACTTGTGAATATAGCTTAGTCCCGTGAGTTGACTCAGCATCAAACTCGCAAGTCAACTCACACTTCTTCCCAAAACTTAAATCAAATAAGCCGAAACAAGGCCAAAGAGGGTTTTATGGGTCTCTCTTTACATAAACCCCCAAAAAATAACGCAGATTTGTGTTGAAACAAGGATTGCGAATATATAAATCTTGTAGCACAAATCTAAAACATGTGAGAGAAATTTACAGTAGAGAAAAAATCGGGTTCGCAAACTGCTTCGAAATATCTTCCCGTGCAGAAGAAAATATTACCCCAAGCGTAGGGTTAAAATATCGATGAAGCAAAATAATCCGGAGAAGTCCGGGATCGTACCCAAGGGAATTAGTTTATGGCTCGCCTCGGATTTGTAGATGCAAGTAGGGTTTTCGACTTTTAGCCAGTCAACTTGGTTTTACTTTGAACGGTGAAATTAAAATGGCTAAATTAAGAACGAATAAACTAGGAAAAAGATAGGTTAGGTCTAGGAATCCTAGCACTCATGACTTAGGCTAAATCACATTCTTCACCAATTCACGCGATTTAAAATACACAATTGTAGGTATCAAAACCGGGAAAAAGAGATTCGATTATCAAGCTAGCTCTAGAACTCATCTGGTGAACCCCTCGAGCGACAGAGCTCTAAGCATCATGTGTGGTAGGTAGTCTATGCTCCTACCTACATATGATCAAAGAGGTTAACACCTCGGTAATTCCCCAAATAAATCCGAACCCCACATTAATTTTCAAATCTAAAAATTGAAGCTTTATTGGTGAAAAATGCAATTTTTGCCCAAGCCACGGGATGCTAATCATCCCATGACCCAACCCTTGAAACTACTCACGCATATTTACGAAGATAAGAGCAAGCGAAAATTGACTAAGCATAATTGAAAACACAAGACTAGAAATAAAATGGATCAAACAATAGATCGGAAGACGATGAACAACTTTAATAAAGGCAAAAATATCAAAAACTAACTAATTAAGACAGAAAATTAAATATTCAAAGGCTGAAAAATAAGAACACTCAAGAACAATGCAAAAAGCAAAAATGAATCTAAGCCAGATCTAGAAATTATGTAAAAAACGTCCTACTACTTGTTTGTACAAAATGATGTCACAAACTTAAATACTCAGGAGATCCGCGCCTGGAATATTCCCACGATGCTCTGAAGATTCGCCCCTAAGACCCTCGGCATCGCTGGCAAAGTGCTTAAGCTGGGCCACTAAGAGGCTCGGCATCGATGGCACTTGATTCTTCCCATCGATGCCGAGATGGTTAAGGGCCTGGTGGACTAAGCTGCTCGGCATCGATGGACCTTTATTCTTCCCATCGATGCCGAGGTGGATAGAGGCCTAGCTTGCTCCTGTCTTGCTCGGGCCACGCCTTGGCTGCGGCTTGGCTATGGCTTGGCTGTAGCTTCTGGTGCTGCCTCTGCCTTGCTCGGGCCATGCTTGCTCTAGCCTTGGCCATGCTTCAGCCTTGGCCACGCTTCAGCCTTGGCCACAGCTTGGCTGCGGCTCTTCTGCTCGGGCCACGCCTTGGCTATGCCTTGGCCACAGCTTGGCCATGCCTTGGCCTTTAAAACTCCTTCTTATGTGATTCGCCTGCAAAACAACACCAAAACGCCCTACGAGCAAAAATCATTAAAAACAACTAATTAACACTTAAATTAACACTAAGCCTAGTTACTAGCGCACCCTATATTCCATTTCCGGGTGCTTATCACAAACTTAGACCTCAAAATCTGGAGACCCCGATATCGCAACTTATTTTCAGATTATCTAGAAAAGATCATCTCTTTCTAAAACTATCATATGCATAATTATGAAGCAATAAAGAGATGATTCATGATACTATTACCACCATTGCTGTTCATAGATTCATAGGAACAAGGAATATCAAAATCTGAAAAACACTTACGACAGAGACATATACATACTTTAACAGGAGAACAATTTAATATCGCTTTGATACCACTGTTAAAAGTTGACGCAGCAGAAAGTCAAATTTGGGTTACCTTAGGGTAGCGATGTCAGAACGGCAAAGGCGTTCTACCTCGTCAAGAGCTTGCTTGACTGTCTCTCACGAATCCAGTCCGGTAATGTGTATACTGTAGGCATGTAAAGTTTCTAGCCTATCACAAATCGCCACGTGTTGCTAGGGCATATAAATTGGCCAATCAAATGTCACCAAGTGCCTTTAAGTCAAAGTCAAAGTTTCATGGACGGACCAATCAAGTGATGCCAAGTGTCCGTGGTAAAAAGTCCGAGACATGTAAATGGACCAATCAAATGAAGCCACGTGTCAAAATGACACAGTTATTATTTTATCAAGTCCGGCCAACCAAATTAGGTTAATTGGTGAATAATAATTTATCTCTTTATATATAATTACCTTTTCTAAAATAAAAAGAAAGGAAAGGTAATTATCAAATTATTATTATTTCTTTTTCAACAAAGGAAATAATTAAAGAGATCAATAAGGAATGTTAGGATTGGAGTCTCCACCTAAATCCTTATAAATAGAGGTGTTCCCTCTCATATTTTTTTCATCTGC
>BPLS01021991.1:0-15955 GCA_019656275.1 Rhododendron kiyosumense | reverse complement strand
ATAGTACTTATATGTTTGTTTAAACCAAAATCTTGTACAACTTATTCTCCTTGCCCACCAAGTCTTGCAAGATTTCCCAAGATCAAATCTTGGTACCAATCTAGCCATGCAAGCCTAGGATTGGCCTTTGATCTTCCATGATGGCATGACAAGTGTCAAAAGTTGAGGGAGAGGGCATGCCTTGGCCTATAAATAGAGCCATTCTCTTGCCATTTGAACACACACCTTCTCATTTGCTCCTCCTTCTCTCTAGAAAACCATTTCTGATTTTCTGGGCAGCCTACTGTCCCTTCGTAAATCCCCAGTTTTCTCCTTCTTAGAGTAATTTTTAGAACCAACTTCCTTCGGGAAAGTTGTAGAGAACTTCGAGACCTTGAAGTTAGACCCAAGAACCACCCCAATTGGTTAAGAAATGACAAAGATATTGTCATCCGAAGTTCAGTGAAATTCTCGGATTTCCATTTCCAGACAGCTTACTGTCGCTTCGTTTATCACCTTTTTTCTCCAACCTAAAGTAGTTTTTAGGAGCAACTTCCTTCACGAAAGTTGTAGAGCGTTTCTTGAGTTTCGATTTCGACCCAAGAACAACTCTATTCGGCTAAAGATTGACCGAGTTACTGCCGTCCGAAGTTCGGTCCAGATTTGGAACTTTCACTGCCCGTAGAATTTTTCAACTTGCTTATTTCGGCCCCGACTAGTTTCGGATCAAGGTAGGATACCCTTACTCCCATCCCTATGTATATATAGTTTATCTTGAATTACTTTTCTTCTCAAGTATTTGTATTTACGATGAATATGAGCATGCATATATGAATTGCTTGTACTGCTTGTGGTATAGAATAGAGTTGGACGATCTTGTTGAATGATTGTTGTTTACGTATGTGATATGTTCCACCGCGGAGTTTTTGCATTTAACGAGACATGAGAATCGAGAAAGTAGAAACATGACACCTAGGGTGTGGTTAAATGGGAAAAGTGTTCCGAGGACAGAAATATTTTTGAAACTACATAATGACCGTTTTTGGTGGCATTATGTGTGTGTGTGTTTCAATGGGAATCCGGAATCGCGGAACCATTGTGAGGGTGTGTGCGTTCCCATGGGAACCCGGAGCGGCGGAACCATGGTGAGGTATGGCTTGGTTATCCGCGGAGAGGAGCCAATGCAATGTGTGCCAATGGGAACCCGGTGCGGCGGAACCATTGTGAGGATACTCAGGAACCCGGAACGGCGGAACCGAGGTTGGGTGTGTGGCTTGGTTATCCGCGGTACGAAGCCAATGTCAAATGATTTTTGAAAAGTTGGGTGTGTGTGTGGCTTGGTTATCCGCGGTACGGAGCCAATGTCAAATGATTTTTGAAAAGTTGGGTGTGTGTGTGGCTTGGTTATCCGCGGTACGGAGCCAATGCAAATGATTTTGAAAGAAGTTTTTGTAAATGGAAATGATTGACACGGTCTACGACGAGTCGCGAGGAGAAACAAATAGAAACTTGGACACCAACGTTAGATCGAGAATGTGGATGTGTTATCGTTATTAGTTTGATTCCGATGATCGTTTGTTTGTAAGTTATGGGTATGGGGTTACTCTATTGAGCTTTCGTAGCTCATGGTGTTACCTTTGGTGACCCTGACATATTATATCGGTGGCGACGCTGGTATAATGTGTCAGATCTTGTAGATGAACAGGGTGAGCTGTACACCTTGGAGGCGTTCGGAGCTGAGGAGCTGGCTAGGATGAAGAAGCAAGATGAGCTGTAGAGTAGGAACCTTAGTTCCCTTTTGTTATCCTATTTTGTATTTCAAAAGCTCTTACGAGAGTTATGATGTAATAACGAGCTGGACTCGCTTCATTTTTTATAATAAAATGTTTATTTAACGTACCCAAAATTCGGGGCGTTACACTATAAATATGAGGTAAACCTGGAGGTAAAAGGTACGCAATATTTGGTGATCTCTTATTGTCTTCCTACTGATAATTAGGGTTCATTACTGGTTCGTGATACTAACTTAGGCATCGGAAGGCCTTTGCCACGAGAGGCAAAGGTGCACTCACCCCTTGTTTGTTTTGCAGATTAGGGTTCCGACGAAGAACTAGGGTTCCGGTGTAGAGGCACGTGAAGCCGTTGCAGTTTGGTGTTATACAGAGCACCAATTGTTTTCATCCCCCTACAATTGGCGTCGCCTGTGGGAAATGAGAGAATTCACTGAAAAGATAATCATGATGGAGGAAAATCCAACCACGCCGTTTAATCCAAAGAACCAGTTAAGTGGTGAAAGGGATAAATCTCCACTAGGTGCTCCGAGAAAGCCCACTAGAAGGGAGGACAAAGCGACTACGGGCTCCACGAGAAGGAGCAAATCCCACCGAAGAGAGGCATCGGTGGAACGTTCAAGGAGTGTACACAATAGCGAAGACATCCTCGATAAAAAGAGGAAGGAAATTTAGGAATACGCTCGTTTGATTAAAAAACAAGAGTACGAAATACGAGAGTTACAGCGGGTACGAGATCACCCAGAAGATTCCGGACTCTCACGAAGGAATTCCAGAGAAGACAGGCGGGCTCTGCTAGTCCATAAAGAGCGTCATTCGCGAGGAAGAAGGAGTAAGAGCAATAGTCCTACCACGAGACGATATTAAGCTTCCCCACGAAGAAGGAGAAGCAGAAGTAAAGACCGAACACTAGAAAGGCGAAGGGCTTTTTCACGAAAGAGGAAAAGTAGAGAGCGAAGTTCCACACCTGAGGAAGAAACAAGGAAGCATCACCGTGACAGGTACGAGAGGCCTGATGCTGACTAGGCCAAAGCTACAGCTCACAAAACGAAGGAAAGTGAGGAAGGGATAGTGTCTGCACGGGAAGCGGCACGAAAAGCCTTGAGTAACATCGCAGCCTCCCCTTTTGCAAGGAGGGTGCAGGAGGCCAAATTGCCAAGCAGAGTGAAACACGGAGTGTTCGTGCTTTACGAGACAAACACGGACCCTGTGGCTCACATACAACACTACCAGCAGGCCATGTTCATGCACGATGGCGATGATGCCATTCTGTGCAAGATGTTCCCATCAAGTCTAGGCAAGGTGGCCCTATCTTGGTTTCATAAATTGGCACCACGATCCATAAGAGGATGGAGGCAGTTGGCTGAGGAATTCACTACTCGGTTCTTGACAAGTAGAAAGGCCCTAAAGACGTTTGAGAGTCTTTCCACCATAAAACAGGCGGAGTGCGAGCCGATTAGAGATTACGCAAAGAAGTACTGGGAAACTTTCAACGAGATTGAAAGTTGCAGTGAGGAGTATGCCATAGCAACCTTCAAAACTGGTTTGCCTGTTCGGGGAGAACTGCGTCGCTCACTGAATAAACATCCGGTGGCTACGTTGGCCAAACTGATGGAGCGAATAAAGCAGCACGCCAGAATGGAGGATGACATACTCCGCGAGGACGGAAGGATTGCTGCCGAACAGCCCATGACACCTGCCAAGAAGGTGGATAAGCCTGAGCCCAAGACGTACAAGGAGAGGAAGGAGTATGGGCAGGCTAAGAAAGATCCGTACAGGGAAAAGCAAGCCCCTGATCCCAAATCCTTCTTTTCTATCACTACTGTTTGGAAGGAACCAATCTATAGGATTCTTTATCGAATAAAGAATCAGCCATACTTCAAATGGCCCCCAAGTTTAGGTGGAAATAAAGACGCCAAACGTACTACGAATCAGCAGTGCAGCTACCACAAGGATTGGGGCCATATGACTAAAGATTGCAAGATGTACATAAGACATCTTGACGATTTGGTCTCTCGAGGCTATCTCAAGGAGTTTATCCAGGAAGATCCCAAGGAAAAGGGGAAAGCCATGGAACTGGATTACGAGTAGAATCCTAAAGGGGTAATCCATATGATACATGGGTTGGCCGCGCCTTATACGAGAAACGAGGTTAGGCTGTTATAGAGGCAGTTTAAGCACGATCAGCATGTGATGCGATTGGGTAATAAGAGAGGACGAGAGAATGACGTATGCAATGAAAGCATAGCATTCACAGATGATGATTTGGGAGAAGTCCAGATGCCCCATAATGATGCTTTGGTCATAACCCTACGAGTCGGGGAGTATGACATCGAGAGGATCCTGGTGGATTCAAGGAGTTGTACAGAGGTGATGTACTACGACGTGTTTAAGAAGCTGGGGCTGGCCCAAACAGATTTGGAGCAATCCACAACACCCCTGATTGGGTTTGGTGCAGGGGCAGTTTGGCCCCTTGGAAAAGTAACACTGCCTGTTCGGGCCAGATCAATTGTCTTGAGGACAGATTTTCTGGTCGTAGATGTTCCTTCTTCCTATAATCGCTTCTTCCTATAACGCGATTATAGGAAGAACCTGGTTACACAAGATGAGAGCAGTCTCCTCAATTTACCACCAGATAGTGAAATTCCCAGGATCCAATGGGATTGAAGTAATTAGGGGCAATCAGAAAGTGGCCCAACAATGTCTGATTTCAATCGTCAAAAGAGCCCCAAAGGCCCAACATGTTCATACATTAGAAGTACCGGATCAACCGACTATCGAGGATGTCAGAAGATGTCCGGCTGATAAGGTGATCGAGGGTTTAGACAAAATTCAGATCAACGAGGATGATCCTGAAAGATATTCTTTGATTGGGGAATTGTTACCAGCAGAGGAAAAGGATGAATCGATACAATTTCTGAAGGAATATGTCAACGTATTTGCGTGGGTACCAGAAGAGATGCCCGGCGTAGATGCTGACATAATCTGTCACCATTTGAATGTTGACCTCCAGCATAAGCCAGTTATTTAGAGAAAATGTAGGGCGGCTGTACAGCACGTGGATGCTGTTGTTGAAGAAGTTAATCGTTTGCTGGAGGCAAAGGCAATACGTGAAGTTTATTACCCCGAATGGAATGGCTATCCAACACCGTAGTCGTAAAGAAGAAGAATGGGAAGTGGCGTGTCTATGTGGACTTCACAGACCTGAACAAAGCATGTCCCAATGACAGTTTTCCTCTCCTAAGGATAGATCAGTTGGTTGACGCAACAGCTGGCTATGAGCAAATGAGTTTGCTTGATGCATATCGAGGATATCATCAAATTGCTCTGTTTGGACCCGATCAGGAGAAGACTTCTTTTATCACTCCACAAGGGTTGTACTGCTATAGTGTTATGCCATTTGGGCTAAGAAACGCTGGGGCGACATACTAAAGACTTGCAACTATCATGTTCAAACAACTGCTTGGGAAAACTATGGAGGTCTACATAGACGATATGGTGGTGAAAAGTCGAGACAAGCGAGGGCACATTACGGATTTGAGAGAAGTCTTTGAAATCTTGTGGAAGTACAAGCTGAAGCTCAACGCCTCAAAATGTGCGTTTGGGGTTGGCTCTGGGAAATTCCTAGGGCATCTCATGACCATGAGGGGAATTGAGGCTAACCCAGATCAAATTGCAGCCTTGCAGAAGCTGCAAAGTCCCAAAACCACGAAGGAAGTCCAGAGACTGACTGGGATGGCTGCGGCACTTAATAGATTTATCAGCAGATCAAGTGATAAGTGCAGACCATTTTTTCAGTTACTGAAGATGTAACACCCCCAAAATTAGGGTCGTTAAAGGGATAATTTATTACAGAAATAAGTGAGTCACTGCTCATTATTACATCATAACTCTCGTAAGAGCTTTTTGAAATACAAAATAGGATAACAAAAGGGAACTAAGGTTCCTACTCTACGGCTCCTCTTGTTTCTCCATCCTAGCGAGTTCTTCAGCTCCCAACGCCTCCAAGGTGTAGAGTTCGCCCGGTTCGTCTATCAAGTCTGACATATTATACCGGCGTCGCCACCCATATAATATGCCAGGGTCACCACAAGGTAACACCATGAGTTACGAAGGCTCAATAGTAAAATCCTACTTACTAACCCTTACCTTACAGACAATAGATCGAAATGAAACATCGATTTCCACATGATACGTATATAAACAGCTACACATCTACATTCGATATTCAACAATCGTTGGTGTCCACGATTCTCTTTGTTTCTCCTACGCGACTCGTCGTAGACCGTGTCAATCATTTCCATTTACAAAAAACCATCTTTCAAAATCATTTGCATTAGCTCCGTACCGTGGATAACCAAGCTACACACACACACCCAACCTCGGTTCCGCCGCTCCGGGTTCCCGAGTATCCGCACAATGATTCCGCCGCTCCGGGTTCCCATCGGCGCACAATAGCATTAGCTCCTCTCCGCGGATAACTAAGCCATACCTCACCATGATTCCGCCGCTCCGGTTTCCCATGGGAACGCACAATGGTTCCGCCGCTCCGGGTTCCCATTGGCACACACACACACACATCCCACGTAATACCCTCGAAATGGTCATTACGTAGTTTCGAAAATATTTCCATCCTCGGAAAGCACATTCTTCTTGTTAAACTACACCCTAGGTTCCATGTTTCTACTTTCTCGTTTCTCGTGTTTCGTTACATGCAAAGACTGCCGCGGTAGGACAAAGTAAGCATGAAACATTCTAACAAGATCATCCAATTCTATATTATTGAGCATGCTCACAACCATCCTAAAGATCAAAATACGAATACTTACGTTCAAATGTGAATTTTTCTTTCTTTGGAATTAAATCTTCTTCCTTTTTGGAAAGTTTAAAAGAACATATGTTTTGAAACGATACTAGAGTTAGAAGAGTAAGATTAAACTACCGTTCTTCTAGGCGGTGGTCGGCTACGGAAAGTTGGTCGTCGGTTTTGAAATCGGCGGCGTAACGGCCTTCGGTTTGCTTCGAAAGGAAAAGAGTTGTACTTTTTTTTCCTAAAAACAACTTTGCTAACTAAAGTAGACTACTTTAAGGATCTAAGAGTGGTATTTGAAAGTGGTTTAGTGATTTTTCTCAAGAACTCAAGAACAAGGAAAATTCTTGAACTTCAAACAAGAATACTAGAAATTCTAGAGAGAAGGAAGAGCTATTGCTTGAGGTGTGAGTTCAAAGCATGAAAATGGCCTTCTATTTATAGGAAAGAGCTTGGCCCTCTCCCCTCTCTCAAGGCCGGCCCCCCTCTCTCTCTCTCTCTACTTCAAATTTTGACACATGTCATGCAATCTTGAAAGATCACAGGCAAATCCCTAGGCTTGCATGGCTATGTGTACCAAGGATTTGATTCTTGAAGCAAATATGTGGTGGAGATGAGATTGTACAAGATTCTTAGGTTTAAACAATTGAAAGATGTACAATGGAGTTAAGATTTTGCTTGGAAGATTAAGAATCCATGGGATTGGATGTACAATGGAAGATCAAGGGTCAAGTACACATCAAATCTCCCTCCTCCTCTCTCTCCCAACCGGCCCTCTCTCTCTCTCTCCCCCCATTCGGCTCTCTCTCTCCCTCTCTCCTCTCTTGCTTCTTCAAGGTACATATATATATATATATATACAAGTACATATAATGCAAGCAAACAAATAAAAATTAAGTACTTTTTGTACTTAAGATGAAAAGTAGCCCTTAAAGGCTAGGATTCTCTTTTAAACCATAAATTGAGCACATGATACTTAGCCAAATAAACAAACAACCAAGTACTAAGATAATATATACATAAGTACTTATGTATCTAGGAAGAATCAATACCCCTATATAAAATAAATAAAGCGTACTAATGAAATTTTAAGCTTTTAAATAAAATAATAGTACTTACCCCACATGGGTTTAAAGGAAAAGATTAAATTAATCAACCCATGTACTTGGGTGGAAGAACAACCTATTACCCATTGGGCAATAAATCCCCTAACTTTTATTGTCCAATGGACAATAATAATTAGGTAACTTTTATATTAAAATAATGTGTACCTTTGTCACATGGGAATTAAAAAGAAAGACTAAATTAATAACCCCATGTACTTTGTGAAAGACCAAGCCTTTTACCCAATGGATAATAACCACCCTAACTTTTATTATCCAATGGATAATAGTTGCTAGGTAGATTAAATATTAAAATAATCCAAAAAGGTACTTTAAAGTAATCAAAAAGTTACTTTTTTGTAAAGACTAGTACTTTAACTAAGTAAACATTTAATATAAACAAATGGGGTTCTATTATCCAATGGACAATAGTTTCCCTAACATTTATTGTTCAATGGACAAAGAATAAAACTAAACATAATTAAAAGAAAAGAATAATCAATTCTTGGTCTAGGGTTAAAAAGGTTCAAAGGGTTCATGAGGGGCAAAACGGTCATTTTGCGATTAGGGAAAAGTAACTAGATAGCTTCTTAGCTTAGTTACTCCAACTAGCCGGTTAAAAGCTAACTAGGCTTGCTAAATGAGCTAAAGTGTCAAGAAACAAATTTGAAGGGCAAAAACGTAATTATGACAATTTATAGAAATTTAAAGGTAAATCCAAGTAATAAAAATAAAATTCAAATTTTTAACGACAAAAAATCAGGGTCGTTACAGAAGAAGAGGGAATGGTTTGAATGGGGAGCAGAATGTGAGCAAGCTTTCTAGAACTTGAAGAAGTATCTGGCTGAGCCTCCACTTTTGTCAACCCCACAGCCAGGTGAGTCTTTGATTTTGTACTTTGCTGTTTCTGAGCATGCTGTAAGTGCAGTCCTGTTAAGGGATTTGGGGACCGAGCAAATCCCAATATATTATGTTAGCAAGACACTGCTGGATGCGGAGACGAGATATCTGCCCCTAGAGAAACTTATCTTGGCACTAAGGGCAGCAAAGAGGAAATTGCCACACTACTTCCAAAGCCACAGGGTTGTGATTTATACTGAATTTCCACTGAAGTCGCTGCTACGAAAGGCCGATTTTTCAAGAAGAATCTCGACGTGGTCCGTCGAGTTGAGACAATATGATATTGATTATCAACCACGAACAACAATCAAAGGCCAAGTGTTGGCTGATTTTGTGGCAGAGTTTTCTCCCACGGTAGCTCCCTTGCCTCCTACGAAAAGGAACAGGAGAATAAGACATTGTCCACGAAGGATAAAGTCTCAACCGAACAGGACGATACGGAGTGGAAGTTATTCGTAGATGGATCAGCTTGTAACACTGGTTCAGGAATATGTGTTGTCTTTTTTCCTCCCGGAGGAGTAATGATAGAATTGTCTGTTCGGCTTGCTTTCAGTGCATCGAATAATGTGGCGGAGTACGAGGCACTCTTAGCTGGATTGAGAAGTACGAAGACTCTGAAAGTAAAACGAGTAAGGGTGCATTGTGATTCACAGCTTGTAGTGAATCAGCTGTCCGGGGAATATCAAGCCCGGAATGAGAAGATGGTGGCATATGTGGAAGCCGCCAAAGATATACTTGATACCTTCGAAAGGGTCCACATTGAACAGATAAGTTCTGGACAGAACGCCCATGCCGATTCCCTGGCATGGCTGGCTGCAGCGGTCCCAATTGAACTCAAGCGAAGGGTGGTAGTTGAGTATCTGACGGAGCTGAGCATTGGAAGAAGCGTGGAGTTAGTTTTGGAGGTGAACCAAGGTCCAAGTTGGATGAACCCAATCATGGAGTTTTTACGAGATGAAATACTCCCCATCGATAAAAAGGAAGCTCATAAGATCAAGACTAAGTCTGCAAGGTTCTAGCTGTCCTCGGAAGAGAAGCTCTACAGAAAGTCCTTCACAGGCCCATATTTGTTGTGCATACACCTAGAGATGGTGCAAAAATTTCTTCACGAAATCCATGAGGGAACGTGTGGGAGTCATGCTGGGAGCAGATCCATCGCCCACCGAGCAATTACCCAAGGCTACTGGTGGCCACACATGCAGGAAGATGGAAAGATGTATGTGAAAATTTGTGACAAATGTCAAAAATTCTCACCAATGATTCGGACACCAGCCGAAGATCTGGTGCCTTTGACAAGCCCTTGGCCATTTGCCCAATGGGGAATGGACATCGTGGGTCCCCTCCACAAAGCAACTGGGAACCGAAAATTCCTGCTAGTCGCAACGGACTATTTTACTAAATGGATAGAGGCAAAACCACTGGCCAAAATCACCGAACCTATGATAGAAAAGTTCGTGTGGAAGAGTTTTATTACTCAATTTGGGATTCCCTATTCTTTGATCACAGATAATGGGTCCCAATTTCAGAAGAAATTCAAGGCTTTTTATGCCCAGTATGGAATCCGGAATTACTATTGTAACGCCCCCAAAATTAGGGTACGTTAAATAAAACATTTTATTGAAATTTCAAAATAGAGTCTAGCTCTTATTACTACATAACCCCCACAGGAGTACTTTATTACAAAAGGAAAGGAAACTAAGGCTTCCTAACTACAGCTCCTCTTGATTCTTCATCCCAGCCAGCTGCTCAGCTCCAAACGCCTCCAAGTGAAGTGTTCGTCTCGATCATCTACAAGATCTGACACATTATATCGGCGTCGCCACCAATATAATGTGTCAGGGTCACCACAAGGCAACACCGTGAGCTACAACGCTCCGTAGAGTAATCCCATACCCGCTAACCCATAATTTACAAACAAACGATCATAGAAATCAAACTAATAACGATAAAACATCCACATTCTCGATCTAACGTTGGTGTCCAAGTTTCTCTTTGTTTCTCCTACGTAACCCATCGTAGACCGTGTTGTTTTTACTACCTTTCTTTTCCAAAGTCTTCTTTTTAACTCACCCAATCTCGGTTCCACCGCGCCGGGTTCCCGAGCATTCTCACAACGGTTCCGCCGCGCCGGGTTTCCGTTGGCACACAAAACTTGCATTGGCTCCTCTCCACGGATAACCAAGCCATATTACCAACAAGGCTACCACGTCCGGCCCTATTGGCAATCTTCACAAAGGGCTACCAAGTCCGGCCACATTGTGGTTTTCACAACCCACGCAATGGGCTACCAAGTCCGGCCACATTACGAGTTTTCATTCACACAACGGGCTACCAAGTCCGGCCACGTTGCGGTTTTCACAATCCACATGATGGGCTACCAAGTCCGGCCACATCGTGGTTTCAAAACACACCTTCCTTGTTAAACACACCCTAGGTGCCATGTTTCTACTTTTCTCGGTTTTCGTGTCTCGTTCTCATGCAAAACTCCGCGCGTGAGACTTTACTTACAACATGCATTCAACAAGTTTCGAAATAGTATTACAAGAACATCTAAGCAACATAGCATGCTTGAATTCCATAAACGACATAATCATGCATTTTTACTTTCCAATCAACGATCAAAGTAACTTCCAAACAACATGCGATTTATACAATACATAGATTTAGAGTGAAAAACTTCTTTATACTTGGAAAAGTAGGTAAGGATAACTACCTCGATCCGAAACTAGTCGGGGCCGAATAAGCTAGGTTGAAAATCCTACGGGCGGTGAAACTCCAAATCTGGACCGAACTTCGGACGGCAATAACTCGGTCAATCTTTGGCCGAATAGAGTCGTTCTTGGGTCGAGAACGAAGATCTCTAAACCCTCTACAACTCTCGAGAAGGAAGTTAATCCTAGAAACGAACCTAGGTTGGAGAAAAATGGGGATGAAAGAAGGGACAGTGAGCTGTCCAGAAATGAAAATTCAGAATTTTCACTGAACTTCGGATGACAATATCTTGGTCATTTCTTAACCGATTGGGGTGGTTCTTGAGCCTAACTTCAAGGTTTCGAAGTGCTCTACAACTTTCCAGAAGGAAGTTGAGCCTAAAAACTACTCTAAGCAGGAGAAAATGGAGGATTTCCGACGGGACAGTGGCTGCCCAGAAACTGGAAATGGTTTTCTAGAGAGAAGGAAGAGCAAATGCTTTGAGGTGTGCTTTGAAAGGCTTGGAATGGCCTTCTATTTATAGGCAAGAGCTTCGCCCTCTCCTCTCTCTCTCTCTAAGTCTCACCTTGACACTTGGCAAGAGATCATGGAAGATCAATGCAAGAATCCTAGGTTTGCATGGCTATGGTGTACCTTGGTGTGATTCTTGGATCAAATGGATGGTTGAGATGGAAATGGTACATGATCAAAGGGTCAAGAAGTTGCAAGGTGTTCAAGAAGTATATCAAATCAAATCCAACTTTTAAGCACAAATCAAGGGAAAATCCTAGGGTTGCATGGCTAGGTTGTACCAAGATTTGATCTTGGATCAATTGAATGGCTAGGATAGATCCTTGGTGGGCAAGAAAGATATTGGTACAAGATCTAATGGTTCAAACCATTGCAAGGTGTATACAAGAGTACAATGGAGGTGGTTTCTTAGCAAGGAAGAATAGATACACCAAGGATTTGGAAGATTAATGGGAGATCATGGAAGTACAATCTAATCTCCTTCCTTCCTCTTTCCTCCTTCCTCTCTCTCTCTCTCTCTCTCTCTCTCTCTCCTCTCTCTCTCTCTCTCGGTTTTCTCTCTCGGTTTTCTCTCTCTCTCTCTCTCTCTCTCTCTAGTACACACACACATAAATATATACATGCATACAAGAGATATATGAAGATTATATGTACTTTAAGATCAAAAGATTTAAGGGCAAGATTTTCCCAATGAATTGGCACATGGTACTTAAAGCAATTAACTAATTAATCATGTACTAATATATATATACACATGTACCAAATGATCTTGGAATATCAAAATCCCAATTTTAAATAATAAAAGAGTACTAATGAAATTTCAAGCCTTTAAACAAATAGTACTTACCCCACATGGGTTTAAAGGAAATGATTAAATTAATTAACCCATGTACTTGGGTGGAAGAACAACCTATTACCCAATGGGTAATAACCACCCTAACTTTTATTATCTAATGGATAATAGTTGCTAGGGAGATTAAACATTAAAATAATCCAAAAAGGTACTTTAAAGTAATCAAAAATTTACTTTTTACTATTCATAGTACTTTAATCAAGTATACTTTTAAAATAAAGAATTGGGGTTTCTATTATCCAATGGATAATAGTTTCCCTAACATCTATTGTCCAATGGACAAAGAACAAAACCAAAATATTTAAAAGAAAATGAATAATTAATTTTTGGTCTAGGGTTCAAAATGATCAAAAGGTTCACGAGGGGCAAAACGGTCATTTTGCGGTTAGGGAAAAGTAACTAGATAGCTTCCTAGCTTAGTTTCTCCAACCGGATGGTTAAAGGCTAGTTAGGTTTGCTAAGCGGACTAAAGCGTCAAGAAATAATTTTTCAAGGGGCAAAAAATGTAATTATGACAAACCTTGGAAATTAATAGCAATTACAATAAAATTCAAATATTTAACGAAATTTTTAACGACCAAAAATCAGGATCGTTACAATCTATCCCCCTTAAAACAATTTCGTCCCCGAAATTGGCACGCAAGTACAAATTAGGCTAGGTCGCTAGACCGATCGACTATCCCCTTTAAAAGGAAACGAGTCCCTCCTAGGGTATATGCTGTCGCTACATTCTTATGGCAGTTTATGATAGCCAATCCACTCGTCGAAATCCGCCATGTCGATCGCAGGTTAATTTATTACAGGATACTGCTTATTATAACAACATAGCCCTTGTAAGGGTATTCGAAATTACAAAATAGATAACAAAAGGGAACTAAGGATCCTATTCTACGGCTCCTCTTGTTCCTCAGTCCGCAGTGCGAAGATGCGTCCTCCAGTGCTTTGCTGGATTCCTATGGGCTGCTTTCCATTGCCTTGCCCATTCTGCTGCTGCGATGGGCCGCCGAGGTTTTGTTTCACAAGATCGGTTTGCTCAGCTTGTTGAGCGTCCTGATTTTCAAAACTCCCATTCCCGTCCTTCTGATGTTGCGGGCATTGGCGGCTGTAATGGCCCATAGCCTGACAGTTGTAGCACCTAACTGTTGTCAGGTCTCGATTGCCTCTTGGCGTCTCACCGTGTTCGGCAGTAGCAGTCTTCTAGGGTTGGTCGCTTTGGCTCGAAGCAAAGGGTTTGGTGAAATAGGGTCCACGGTTGCCATTGGATGGTTGGGTTCGGATTGGTCTACCAGCGTTGCCTGTCGCCTTCCTCCATCGAGTCTTGAAGTCGTTCTCCTCACTCTCAAGGCGAAGAGCGCACTTCACCACACCAGAATAAGTGGGGAAGGCCTGAGCAACCACAGCTCTCCTAGCTGTTGTCAACCCCCACTCGAACCTCCTTGCCTTCTTGTCCTCGGTTGCGACGGCATCCGGGGCATAGCGGGATAACTCCTCGAACTTGGCCGCATACTGAGTAACGGTCATAGTTCCTTGCTTGAGGTTTTGGAACTCTTGTTCCTTGGCCAAACGGATAGGCGTAGGGAAATATTTGTCGAGAAACAAGGTCTCGAACTGAGCAAAGGTCATGGCGGCTACGTCATGAGTTGCCTCCATCAGCTCCCACCAGTAGCGGGCTTCTCCTTTTAGCTGGTATGTGGCTAAGGCCACACGGTCTCCATTACGAGTGATCTCCAAGGTGTCCATGATCACCTTGACTTCCTTCAACCACGCTTCAGCCACAGTGGGGTTGGTATTGCCGTCGAAAGTCGGAGGTCGACGCTTGCAGAACTCGTTCATGGCTCGAGTTCGGGTCATCGGTTCATCGTTAGGGTTCGGGTTTTGGCGGGCAGCATTCAGAGCGGTCACGAGCGCTTGCATGACTTGAGCAAGGTCGGGGTTCGCGTTAGATGGTCCTCCATTATCGTGTCCTAGTCCATTGCGTCGACTTGCCATCTACGAGTGAAAATCGAAAGGGGAAGGTTTAGGTTTTAACTAAACTATTTCCTATTGCAGAAGGTGTACCTTTCTAAAGGTCAAAAGTAATTTATCACAGATAAGCAGAGAGTTTCAATCAAAAGCATAGAGTCCTACTTCAAAGACAAAAGAGGACGTGTAATGGGCCAACTACATGATCCTACAAGTTGTCGGGCTCACTCTATGTTGCTGCTACTCCAAGTGCTGGGCTGATATCCTCTCTACGACATTTCTAGGTTTCGACTAATAGATCGATCGAGGTTTTCATCTATAAGAAAAACTTCATTAGTACGTTTTGAAAATAGAATAGTTTTTGGTAAAAAACCATAGGGAAAACTTTTCAGATTTCTACGTTCCACATTCGATTCTTGATTTAAGTCATCATCCAATTGTTCGGGAATTCCCAGCTCGGCGGTACTGCCAATTTCCGCGCCTTATTTCAATTCGAAGATTGTTTTGACAGAATTCCACCCAATTTGGGACGGTAAACTTGAAAATCAATTCACGTTTATGCAACGGACAAAACTAGCTTAAGGTTCTACATGGTTCTACCCATTCTACCCATGGCCGAGGGTTGAACCTAAAGCTCTGATGCCAAGCTGTAACGCCCCCAAAATTAGGGTACGTTAAATAAAACATTTTATTGAAATTTCAAAATAGAGTCTAGCTCTTATTACAACATAACCCCCACAGGAGTACTTTATTACAAAAGGAAAGGAAACTAAGGCTTCCTAACTACAGCTCCTCTTGCTTCTTCATCCCAGCCAGCTGCTCAGCTCCAAACGCCTCCAAGTGAAGTGTTCGTCTCGATCATCTACAAGATCTGACACATTATATCGGCGTCGCCACCAATATAATGTGTCAGGGTCACCACAAGGCAACACCGTGAGCTACAACGCTCAGTAGAGTAATCCCATACCCGCTAACCCATAATTTACAAACAAACGATCATAGGAATCAAACTAATAACGATAAAACATCCACATTCTCGATCTAACGTTGGTGTCCAAGTTTCTCTTTGTTTCTCCTACGTAACCCATCGTAGACCGTGTTGTTTTTACTACCTTTCTTTTCCAAAGCCTCCTTTTTAACTCACCCAATCTCGGTTCCACCGCGCCGGGTTCCCGAGCATTTTCACAACGGTTCCGCCGCGCCGGGTTTCCGTTGGCACACAAAACTTGCATTGGCTCCTCTCCACGGATAACCAAGCCATATTACCAACAAGGCTACCACGTCCGGCTCTATTGGCAATCTTCACAAAGGGCTACCAAGTCCGGCCACATTGTGG
>BPLS01021990.1:0-25302 GCA_019656275.1 Rhododendron kiyosumense | reverse complement strand
GAGGGAAGACTATCCATGTCATGGGTTACATTAGATTTAATTAGATGCGAGGCACTTGTGTTTATTACTAAACAATAGTACCTTCATGAGGTAAGACTATTAACGTTATGGCTTGAATTTTAACTATTTCTGACATTTACCCCAGAAGGGAGACACAGTTGAGATGGTTGTGCTTATGGACGGTCTAGTGCTGATTAAATATCTCTGTCAGTACTTAACATATTCATAAGCTACATTAACTTGAGCTACTTCGTCTTCCAGTATTCCCTCTAATTCATGAGGCAAGAATATGCATGTCGTGGCTTACATTAATATTGTGGCACTTTTCGACAAATGTGCACTACTTGAATCATGTGAGCTAAGATTGTGGTGTGAGTAGTAGAATTAATTACCAATTTACCATGAAGCACTTGTGTTTGTTACAAAACTAGATTACCTTCATGAGGTAAGCCTTTTTATGTCATGACTTATCTGCCGTATGCACCTAAGGAAGGGAGACGCGTGTTGAGATAGTTGTGCTTATGGACGGTCTAGTGCTGATTAAATATCTCTATCAGTACTTAACATATTCATAAGCTACATCTACTTGAGCCGTGTTGTCTTTCAATCTTCCCTCTACTTCACGAGGCAAGACTATACATGTCGTGGCTTACATTACATTTGTGGCACTTTTTAACGTATGTGCTCTATTTTAGCCACGCAAGGTTGGGGGTGGCGTGTGGGTGTGGATATGACGTGCTTGTCAGTTGTCCAAGCACTGGACATGTTAGTCCATTAAGCCCCTGGATTTGTTTCCATCTTTCACCTGTGACGCAACTTGTTTTTGTATTTTCTCTAATTGGTAGGTTTACTTATTTGGGGTAAAAAATATTCTTCCATTTTTTTGTACATGTTTAATTCTTCTGTTGACTGGGTTCCAGATTGAGCTTTTGTGGAAGCATTACTTCCACAACACACAAGGTCTCATCTATGTGGTTGACAACAATGACAAGGACCATGCAGTTGTGGCAAGAGACTAGCTTCACAGAATGTTGAATGAGGTTGGTTTTTTGCAAATCTTATAACAAAGGGTTTCCTTTTAATTGAGTAATAGAAATTGCTCATTTGCCGATCTTCCAATTGTTCGTTCAGGATGAACCAAGGGATGCTGTGTTGCTTGTGTTTGCAAACAAGCAAGATCTTCCAAATGCAATGGAGGCTGCTGAAATCACTGATAAGCTTGGCCTCTATTCTCTCCGGCAGCGCCTCTGGTAACTTAGAAAGTACCTCCTTTCCCCTTCGTCCTGTGATCACCCTCGACATCTAACGCAGGGTTTTTTTGTGGTATGTCACAGTTACATGTGCTACGTCCGGAGAAGGGCTGTACGAGGGACTTGACAGGCTCATTGCGAACAAGGTAAACTGCATGTTTTCAGATTCCAATGAATGCATTTTCGGTGGTTTGATTATGAAAAGGGGAATTCTTGTTGCTAATTCTCCCTTTTTTGGCTCCTCTTTTTGTGAATTGTAGGCTTAGTCGCAGGGACAGAGGGAGCTTAATGCGTGGGGAGGCCTGGGCCTCCCCCAACCTTGTTAGAATCGCCCCATGTATTGAATTAAATATGTACATTAAATATTCATAATGTACCATATCGACCCCTCCAAACTTTCAAAAGTAAAATATAAAGTGGCAATGTATCGTAAAAAACAATTACTCCTGTTTATGTGTATATTTATGTTTTGCCAAGTATGAATACAAAAGGGCTATATTTTTGTTGTAGAAAATTATTTGCTATAATTTCAAACTATATGTAAGGAAAACTTAAATAATTCAACAACCATGTGAATATGTGGAATTTCAAGTTCTAAGTTTCGGACTTCTATATAAATCCTAGCCCCGTCTTTGCTTAACGGCTCTCTATCGGATGGATTCCAAGGGTGGAATGGTTTCATTTGCTAGCGCCATTGTGTTTTCTGATACATTTTTTGTCATTCTACTCAATTGGTTATTAATGTAAGAATTTTTTTATTCTTTTACCTGACTGCAAGTTCCTTTTCCTTTTGTGTGTGTACAAAGCAAGAACAAACTTGTGAAGTTTGGGCTACTTGTGATGGTCTAGTACTCATTAGTGATCGACATGACGCAAAATTCTTTATATCACGACTCCTATCTCCAAGCAGCGGGTTACCCTCCCTCCATTCAATTGGAGCTAGTTGGGTTCCTGTTTCAAATTAGCGACTTGCTCGTTCATTGCCAACCCCAATGGGGAATGTAAAGTCGTTGGTACCTACAAGGAGAAGCAAGTCTTCTATTGTGGAATAACGACTGTATGGAGAACAGTTGATGGTCGGAATAAATGCATGGGTAAGTGGAGGATCCTTTTAAAGCATTGTCCATTCTCTACAGGAGGATATATGTCCTGGGCCAGAAAGGGTTGGTCGATCCTTCTTACTTTTTAGTATGTGGAAACTGAAGTGCTTGTTAAGTTTCCGGTTCCAAAATCTAGCATGCAGGGGTGGCAGATTTGGTACAAGGTGACGGGGAACTTCCTAGGCTGTATGTTTGTCTTTTGAATGGGAAAAAACCCTTGACGAATTTGATTTAATGGTAAAAGAGATGATAAGTTTGTCCTGTTTCAAGGAGGCCTCTTCTCCTCCAACCCTTCTTGTTGCCTACATTTTCCTTTTCAAGCACCAGGTTGCGCAACCAGTCCTCGTTCCGAAAACAGATCTCTATAAGATGGAAAGTAATTTGTTCTTCCAATTCGTCTTCAAATAGACGTTTTACTTGCATTCAGCTATTTCTTGATATATCAATTACCAGTATGTAGCTTCTGCTGGTCTGGTCTGGTCTGGTCTGGTCTGGGTTAGCGATGATGATGATATTATTAGTGGTGTAGAGTCAGATCAACCAAGCCTTCATATTTTTATTCTCGAGACATGGCCATCAAACCGATGATCATAGTGGTGTACATCATGTACTCAGCAATAACAAAGGTAGTGTTTGGTTGAGAGTTTAGTTTAGTTTAGTTTTGGTAGTGGGTGGAAAAAGAAATAGAGTAATGATTGAAAATATGGGTAATGATTGGAGAGAGATAGAGAGAGATGAGAAAATAATAATTGAAAAAATAGGGTAATGATTGGAGAAGGAAGTAGGCTAATGATTGAAAACAAAACTAAAACTAAAACTAAAATGGGAACCGAGCAAAGCCAACTTCACCCTTGATTGAATGCACTCATCAATGGATTCGATACCAATGTAAAAATCGGTCCACCCTGTCCTACAATCCACCCGTCCAATTCAACCACATCTCCTAAAAATATTTTACCTTCCAAGTAAGCTTTTCGCGCACAAAGAAGTATAAGAGCGATTTCAACAACCAATTGCTTGAACCCAGATAACGCGACAAATAAATATGAACATGACCAGCTCAATTGATAATCCGTCAAGCAATTTATCCAGTACCATCTAAACAATAGGTTTTCGACTTATAATTAACTAAAAAAGGGAGGGAAAAGATAAGTTGAACTGAACAAAAACCACCTCTCTTTGTTCCAAAAACACAGTAAATCGCGCAACACAAAATTGAAAATTTCATGCTGAGTCCATATGCTCATAACAAATTACTCCTCTCTTTAATTGGCAATAAGTCGTTATAAATGCTGAAAAATAAACTGCAAACTACAGCCATAGTGGTAGCATCATCAGCTTCTTGTGAAAACACATCACAAGACCACAAAAAATTCATTTCGTCATGTCGACATGAAACCTTGCTTTGAAATTGCTGAGATTGCAATATCAACACCTCAGCAATATCAACACCAGATTTCATTCACAGCCGGCCTTAATGTAAAGAACTAAAGAAGTCATCATTCATTCCTTCCAAACACATAACAATCACCCCACAGTAAAAATCACCAAACATCACAACATATGATTGGGAGTTTGGATAGTGTGTGTGTTTACAAGGGCCATTATGCCGCTCTCTAATCAGCAATTACTAGGTGAGTTAGTATGTTGAATTACCCTTGCCCTCATTCCAAAACAAAAAAAATGATCGATCATCCTCACCAAAATTGAAAAAGTCTTAATTGAAACAAGAAGTCTTAGAACACAAAAGTCATAATTGAAGCAAGAAGTCTAAGAACAGTATTGAGCAGCTCTAGATAGTAGATACCCTTGTGTCTCGAAATGTGTTCTAAAATTGTGTTTTTAGTAGCATTGCTCCAAATGAAAATGAAAATGAAACAGGTGCCATCCCCATAATATCACAACAGAAAAGAAAATTTCAAAACTAATAGCAAATCATCCCATAAAGTGAAATTAAATTACCAGATTGATCCGAAAACACAACAGAACAGAAACTTCCTTCATGTAGAGTCAATACTATTTCATCAAAAAGTAAAAAAACACCACCTAATACTTAACGATATATCAAAGACATCACGAAATCTCAGTCGCCGCCGGCCTTCTGGTAAACATAGGTGAGCCCACACTTGCCACAGTAATGACGATCGAAGTGATTCGCCATGAAAGTCCCGGCGCCGCACTCGGCGTTAGGGCACTCTTTCCTCAGCCTCTGGACCTTTCCAGAATCATCCACCTTGTAATACTGCAGCACACCGAGCTTCACCCTCTTGTGCTTGTGCTTGATCTTCTTGGGCTTGGTGTACGTCTTCTTCTTGCGCTTCTTAGCGCCGCCGCGGAGGCGGAGAACGAGGTGAAGCGTGGACTCCTTCTGGATGTTGTAGTCGGCTAGGGTACGGCCGTCCTCGAGCTGTTTCCCGGCGAAGATGAGGCGCTGTTGGTCTGGGGGGATCCCTTCCTTGTCCTGGATCTTGGCCTTGACATTGTCGATGGTGTCGGACGACTCGACCTCTAAGGTTATGGTTTTCCCGGTCAGGGTTTTGACGAAGATCTGCATCTTCGGTTGGGCGGGAGGTGGAGGCTGAAACTTTTTGAAGGGTTTGGGAAATGAGGGGAGGAGGGGGAGAGAAGAGAGAGTTTATATTGCGGAAACCCTAGATTGTATTTGTAGATCTGTCCTTGGAAGTTGCGGAATTTACAGTTTCTACCCTCATGAAAAACCTAACCTACTATTGGCCCGTTTGGCCCAATGTGTAGCCCAAATGATTTGTTCTATACTGCGGAGGTAACAACAAAACAAATAGGAGTATTTTAGTTCCTTGTAATTTGTATGCTTTCAAGTTTCAAGCTCGCGTTCTCGCACCCGTTCCCGCTTTATGTGACTTAGAAATTAGCATGTTTGTTTAAAATAGTGCTCATATTGGAATAATCAAATTTAGTGACCTCTTAGTCACTAATTAAATTTTGGTCATTGAATAATCAAACTGAGCAATCTTTTGCCAATAATCAAATTTAGTGAATCTCTATTTTCTCAATTAAATACACACATCATTACACAAAAACCTCCCTTATCTCTCTCTACAAAGTTTTGTGCCTTGTTTGTTTCCCTTTTTGAAATTTTTTTTTTCTCAACTAAAAAAATATTCATTACCCCTACTTTCAATCATTACTCCCCATTACCCCTATCTTCAATTATTATTCTCATCTCTCTTTACTTATTACCCTTATTTCCAATCATTTCTCAAAAACTCATCCAACATAACGGTACACAACATTGATTATTCAAATTTGATTTATGACATTGTGAACCTCTACATTGTTACCTTTGGGAATCCTTAAATGGACAACCCAAATGTGGGGTGCAACTTTTGCTTATCCTATGGTTAGGCCATTGTGGATGTCCTAATCCTACCAAATGTCAATGTGTTTCTGTTATCAATCCTCCCAATGCGCTCAAGCTCTTCCACATTTTAACAATTTGAGATGTAGTTGAAAGACGATTCACGCTCACACTCCCGCTCATGCACGAGCACGCAAATTATGTGAATTACTTTATATGTCCATCCCACATTTTTTTGTTAATAACAAAAGATGGATATGTGATGAGTATGTCGGGGCCAAAACTAAAACCTGCCTCGTGTTGCAAGAGCTCAAGGATATACTTAGGGGTTGTTCGGACAAAAATTAAGCATTGTTTATTGGCTTAACCTACAAAAAGCCAAGGTCGGCAGAAGCAGGGAGGGAAATGATGTTTACAGGCAATTGATAGCTTTGACTCTTCCCATACCCACAAAATTACTACAATGCCTTTACACAATAATTGCAAAACAAAGGAGCCCAGATCTTGTGCTAGGGTATTTTTGTAATTTTGTCATATGCAGGGGGCCTCCGTAGGATGCTCTGTTCCGTTTTCAGTGTGGCTTTTTGAAGTTTACTTTTTTAGCTGAAGCAGTGTGGCTTTTTTAGCCAATTTTGGCGGGAAGCCAACTTAATTCTTTAGCCAAACAACCCCTTAGTCCTATTAGTTGGCTATGAAATTTGAACCTAAAAAATTGAACGACAAATTCCAAATAGTTCCTCAACAAAATAACCACTTGATGCTATTTATCGCTTTTGCTGATTTAACATCCGATTTTTTCCCCATCTTTTAACTTACAATTCTCATTTTAATGAGGCTTACTGTTTTCACCATCCCTTGTTTTTCTCATTTTGGTTCATGACTGGAGCCGGAAGTAGGAGACATTGAAGGAAAATTGGGCATACATACATCACAATACATATGCAAGAATTGGGCACACTAAACTCAATGCTGCCGAGGGAAATTCTAAAAATTGGCAACTCCAATGGAACTGAATTACAAACACAAAAAAAATCAATATTACAACACACCCTTTTAACTTGCTCTTTTTTGGGGGGTTACAGCAGAAAGGAAAAACACCTTAACTTGCGGCGGGAAGCAAAACCCCCCAGTTTTTTTGCTATGGTAGAAACATGCTTGTAGAAACCAAACCAGACAACGAAACCTATAAGCAATATTGCTGGAAGACCAAATTACATTCCGGGAATGTGTTGAGGAAACTGGAGATGACTTGTGGTGGCAGTGAATGTCCTTGTATTAGAACTTGGTGGTATCTTGTTATCAATGATATCACAATACCCTGCTGATCAACCTCTTCCAAACCACCTAAACATTCACATCATGGCAAAATAACAGAAGTCATCTACAATGATCCTCAATATGCATTTAAGCCGTTAAAAAAGTAATTTTCAAATCAGCAACTCCATGTCCATGAGCAATATGCTTGCACAAAAAGCAGCTCGTAAGAGTTTCGGAGAAGATTTTGGACGTCAGATTTTTTGTTATTTACGTATCAACTTCAACTTTCTAAACAGGCGTGTCAAGATCTGAATTCCATTCTATCTGTCGATAGACATGTTGGATTTTCATGGAAAAAGTATCAACTGGCTTACCCAATTCAAGCTCTTGCTCTTGATCTTCCACATCCCCTTCTTCCACGACGGTACCGTTTTCCAAGGCAACAGCTGCTTTGGCATACCGATCCAGGAATTCTTCTTCAGTTTCTTCGCGTTCTTCATCATCTGAGTCCTAAGACCAAGAAAGAAGAAGGGAACATGTCACAAATCTATTGATGCTTCCAGGTTATAGGGTTATATCTCCATCTTAAATGAAAAAAGACAACCTCGCCCAGCACAAAAATAAAAAAGCCAAACCTCATCATCGTCGTCATCTTCAGTGTCTTCATCAACAGCATCTTGATCATCTCCGCTCTCCTCATCATCGTCCTCCTCTTCTCCCATAGCTTCTTTCAAGCTTACAGATGCCTCCATCAGAGAAATAAAGCATTTTTGTAACAAACCAGACCAATTGTTTTCTTGCGTCAGCAACCGCTCAACCACTTTTGCTAATGTCATAACTGGAATTCATGAAAACAAACATTACTCATGCCTCAATTAGCCATGCAAACTTTGAAGACTGGTTCTGTAACATGTATATGCATATTGATCACTCCGTACAGGGCATTCTACTAAGAACTAGGACGTTTAAACAATCTAAGTTCCATAAGGCCCAGACAGTGGTATACTAACCGCTTAACTTCATCTCAGACTCCGATGATAGACCATGTTCAAATTTGCTGGAGGAGATTAAACCAAGAGCAGATGCCCAGACTGCAAAGCCTTCATGTTCATCCTTCTCCAAAATCTTCTCCACGATATCCGGATAACACAAATAACAAGATGATACAGCAAGCAACAAAGGTTTCCACAGCGAACAAGGCTTGCTCTTAATGTCCCTGAAACGAGAAAATGCAGCCTTACTGAAAGCAATCACCAATGACTGCTTTACACCTTCTGCTTCAAATTTGTAACTAGGGACATGCAATAACAGGTGTACACATGAAGAAGCCCTCCACGTTGCAGATGGATACTGTGAAAAGGCCGCACTAATAAAACCCCCGATTCCTTCTATAATAGACTGTCGCATCACGGGTGGAGCTGGGGGAGATGGCATTTCCCCCAAGATGAAATTCTTCAGCACAAATTTTTGGTTTAGACTAACAATGTCTTTAATGCAGTTGAAGATAGATAAATCCTCCGTTTCTTCCCAAGCATGCCAGTTTGCAATTAAGTCAGCCCAAACCAGTAATAACTCCGAAAGCTTAACCTTTAAAAGCTCATTGCTTGTGGTAATTGATTGCATGATGAATCTGAGCAGTGCAGATGAATCATCGATGCACGATGGAGGGGGCAATAAAGGAGAAGCCTCTTCTGCCTGAACATATAAATTCCACCGAGAAAAGACATAAACAGTATGAGGGCCGGAAAGGGAGAAGATATTTTCATTACAGAATCTAAGAACATTTCCTTGTGAAAAGGGGAAAAATTGGATATGCACTTGGAAAAAATTATGAAATTTTATGAACAACAAATATTTGATTCTGGTAACAGATATTGTAAGGTTGAGTTGTAGCATTGAGGTCAGTACCAATTCTGCAAACTTAGGCTCTACTAAACCTGAATTAAGGAATTTAACAGAAGGAGATGAACTATATGTATTTCTACTAACCATTTCTTGTGCAGGTCTAAGCCAAGCCTGCTGCAGGAGATTAGACAAAGCATTAGCAATGGTAGATCGACCAGCCACCCACGCATCACTTGATTCATTTTGTTCACCTTCTTCAGGCATAGAGTCTTCCCAACACTGAGCCATCACTGCTAATGCTGCAAATCCCTGTTCCACCATCTATTGGGTATGCGTGTTAGCTCAGTGTGAAAATTTTCTCCATTACTTAATGGGCAAAGCTTAGGGAATTTTTAACGTCAGAATTCTGAACTACTCCTAACAGGAAGTGAAACAAATGCACAGATGACTAAAAACACGCAATTGCCATCATGTAGGATGTTATTCATTTGCCGATATAAATCTAGGAAACATGAATTGCAGCAATTTCAGAATCCAAAAACTGTTAGTGTGAAAGATTAAGAAAGTAAAAACTAAATGATTGTGTTAACAGTTAACACCACAAATAGAGCACGCTTAGGCTACAAGCAAGGAAAATCATATTTGAGGTTGCAACCCACAACCTGATTGTATTGGACACCAGATCCAGTGGCTAAAATCAACGGGCTGAAACCACACAGTCAATCCAGGAAACTTTCTGAAGTACAAGAGAGAACAAGAATGCAACAGATTGTATGAAGAACTACTTGAATTTGTTTCTCTTTCTCCACGTTCATTGAAAAAACTCAGACCAATATTCAACCAGACTAACTTTTCCACATCAATGTATTCTTTTTTTGATCAGCTACATCAATGTATTCTTTTCCAGAAGTTGATGTACATCATTGAGATTATTGGATAGTTTAGAGAGAGAGAGAGAGAGAGAGAGAGAGAGAGAGAGAGAGACTTAAACATCAAGATCATTAGCAGATAACTACATACTTGAGACCATGGCTCTGGATTAGGAGGAATGCACTTTGAGATTGTACCAACCAATGATGTCATTATATGCGGTATATGAAGTGCAACATGTTCACTTCCAGCCTCAACCAGAGTACCAAGAAGCTGAAATAAAATTGAGGTCTCTTCACCTTCATCAGAAATCCGACCAACCACAACTTGAAGAAGGGGCAACCATTCAGGTGGCAAGTAGTCGTTCTGCCAAAAAAAAAATGTTCGAAAAGCTATAGGACAACTAAAACACAGCTTCAGACAAATTACACAAACTTAATATCTGTTGAGGGCAACATACTTCAACGAGTTCAGTAATTGCACCAGCAGCAGACACATGGACAGGATAACAAGAGATATCTCCCGTATCTGGCATAGTTAATCCTTTGAGCAATGAAGAATACACATCAGCACTCATTTCCTGAATGATTAAGAATAACCTGATAAGGACATGTTTAAATGTGCATGCCATAATAACACCCTGTTTCTCAGATTATATAAGGGTAGATTCAAGAAAAGAAACTAAATGGAAGTAAAGAAGTGACAAGGAAATAGTTTCAAACACTCTATTCGAGAGATGAGCATGAAGGAGAAAAATCTCACTTCAGGGAGACAGGACGCAAGCTCTCCAAGCACCCAGTTTGCAGAGGCAACTAGATAAGGTATAGGCAGGGGGATTGTATACAGTGGTAACACCCGCATACGAATAAGAGTTGCAGTGTATTCAGCTTTCTGCTCGCTTAGGAACTGCAAATGCAACAATAGCTAGGTAAATTTTTAACTCCTAGACCAATTAAACCAAATTAATAAGGCAATCCACTTACATCTTGAAGGCTTCCGTATGCCATCAGAACACCATAGTACCTGCAGATGGCAACATGGAAACACAATTGGGGGATATGAAAACTAAACAATGCTCCAGGATCAAGAGGGATGAGAAGCAAGAAAAGGAAACGTACGTATAAGCTCTCAGCAACACTATCAGTAATTGAAATAATAACCTCAAAGTTACTTGCGGACAAACTGCCCCAGGTCACAAAAACCAGGTAGTAAAAGTGATGCCTTTAATAAAGTTACCATAAGATCCTGGAACAGCATGTACTACTCTTTTTCATACTCACATTTAAAGAGCCACGAAGTCATACGCAAATGTTTCTATGGTTCTACCAATGGTTCCTACTTGCTGAAACTAAAATTCTCTCTTCAATAAACAACTCCCTCGGACATACTTCTGTCGAATTTTCATAAAACCATCATCGACGTAGAAAAAATGACTGGGGATAAGGCACGCATCACGTTTCTAAGAAGGCCAAAATTACTGGATGCATGTGTACTCACTCATTCAGTATCTTGGTTTCATGTGCATTAACATCTGATGGGATTGAAAACTTTGACAAAAAAGGAAGCACTAACAGTTCCCCCATTGAACTGCGAGCCTTCCCTTTGGTCTTGTCACCTTTTTTACGCTTTGACGAAAGTGATGAATTATAATCAGAACCCACAACTGGAGGCCCCTGCAAGCATTGCAAAACAAGATACCCTGAGCTCCATTAACATGGCAGGAAATGAGGAAACATCATTTTGTTGGAACACCAACCTTTGACATTGATATAACACCAAGTAAATTCAATGCACTTTTTCTTGCTGTGAATAGATCATCTTTCCATCCGGAAATTTCTTCCTGCAATATGAACCATAATCAATACAAGTAATCCCATGAAACTGAATCATAGACAACTTATTTAAGTCATTAGAATTTGATACCATACAAGTTCTGATGGAAGATTTTTCCGTATGTATTCCTCTGGATCTTCTCCCCACTCTGTAGTGTCCTACTTGCAGACAATATAGAAAATCAAAGGGACTAGTACTTTACCCAAGAGTGCACAGTAACAGTGTACGTGACGATATAAAACACTCAAAAAAAAAAAAGAAAAGAAAAAGGAGAAGAGTTTGACGCCTCATGCAGAGTTGTTCAACTATATGAACAAATGGGTCTTTACTTGATTATAAGCTGCATTGTGTCTAATGTGGAAGGCTAGATGCTTACAAAAAAAAATCCACTCAAATGGGAAGGTAGGAGATACCATACCTTCTCATTCATTATCAATGCTGGAAAGATAGCAGAGTCCAGTAATGACGAGAAATGGGGAGAAACTAGCCTCCATCCCTGTTCGCAGACAATCAGAAAACTTACAATGATAGCGAAATTGTATTTGTGAAGTTTTCATGAGTACCAACTTACCATAGTACCCTTCAGCAGTTGGGGAACCAAAATCACAAGAGTGATAGACACAGAGTAAATAAGAAAGGTAACAGAGCTTACAGGGCCTGTCTCTAGGACACGTGAGAGAACATCAAAGGCTAATGACACAATCCTCTCTGATGGAAACTCCAGCTTCTGCGTGAATATACATTTCTACGAGGTTACCTAACTAAAAAATGGAAGTAAGGAATAATGAATTTGACAAAGCAAAATAAAGCCAAATGAACTCTTACAAGGATGGATACTCTCAGTGTAAGCAATAAAATACACATGCAGAATCATCACAATCATACCAAGGTATCAAGATGTCATAGCTTGAGAATTAAAACGAATTAAGAAAAATGCGGGTCAAAGTTACGGAGCATGCAACAGAAAGAAGGCACTAACGGTGTATAGATGTCACAAACAAGAAGAAGTTCACAGAAGAAACATATAGGCGTGTGTGTACACCTATGCCAACTGGCAAGTTTTAAATGTTTCAAAGAATGAAAATCACAAAGAGGCCTACGTATATTTTCTCCTAAACTTGTCAAAAGTCATACAGAACTTACGCTTAAAATTGTGCTGTGCTTGACTATTTTTGAGACGCAATTAACAATGTTCGGCATCAGCCTGAGAACATAACAGGCAACAAAATATCAGCATCCAATCAAGCATAGGTTATCAAAGTCAACACTGCGTCTTTGACAGCAT
Source organism: Rhododendron kiyosumense (assembly GCA_019656275.1). Classification (NCBI taxonomy): domain Eukaryota; kingdom Viridiplantae; phylum Streptophyta; class Magnoliopsida; order Ericales; family Ericaceae; genus Rhododendron; species Rhododendron kiyosumense. The sequence goes on along the minus strand of BPLS01021990.1, from coordinate 12,525 downwards.
TACTTGTCTGACAACTTCCTGTGTCGGGTGACCAAAGCACAGAAAATGAGCAAACTTCTTTTCCCAGTTTTAAGCCTCAAGAAGTACCCATCTTCCATTGCATCGTCACCATCAAAACTCAGTGAATTCAGAATGCCGAATAGATCCCCACAAAATGAAGAAAGATGAGGAGCCAAAGCGGATGGCATATGTGATCTCACCTACAAAACTGACTCAAATAAGTTTTTGGAGCAGCATTGTTGGTAAAGAGGCGGGAATTAACAGTGCAAGATAAAGATGATATTGCCGAGCAAAAAAAAAAAGAGATAAAGATGATACTAGCTTCACAGAATCCTATCAGATATACGAGAAAAGAACCCAAGAGAAAAATGCAGTAATAGATGAGAAATCTGAAGTGGAAAATTCACAATGAAGTTAGGAAAAAAACTGATAAAGATAGGAAAACAATGCATATACATACATTATTTATAATTTAGCAGTGTTTCACCATATAAAGCAGCAACCATAATGGTTTTACAAATCATAAAAGAACAACCATATTAAGCAGCATTCACCAAAAACTAGATAAGAAAATTTCAACCTAGCTATGCTATCTGATTGACTATGAGCCAGATTAAATTTAAAAGCGAATTTAAAAAACCATTCCTCTTCCAAATGAAAACCAGAAAATATACTTACAGCAAGGTACATGCACTTGCATAGAATAACAAGGAGCTTTTCAGTTTCCTCTTCTCTTTTACTATGGATGGCTAAAGCCTGTTCCACACACCACCAAATCCAACGAGAGGACACATTTCAGACATGCATTTCTAAGGAAGATACCTAGAAACAAAATATATGTGGAAGGAAGATCAAACCTTTTCAACACGTTGATGAAATAGATCAAGTAATGGAACAAGAATTTCTTGTGCAATTATCTCCAGCTGTGGTGGAACGGGCTCCTTTGCAACTTTCGGATTCAAGAAATACTGCAAAAGACGTAATCAATGAGAGGCACCAATAACAGTGTATTCTGACAGTACCATGCCGGGGAAGAAAACATTATTAATATCTCATTGAAATGTTGTCTGTTTGGTCAAATGAGGACATGTGTTATATGCTTTAGCTAGCGATTCCAACAAACCCCACTTTAAACTTTTTGCCTACACTGTATACTAAAGTTGTTATAATACTTCAGAGTTAGGACCTGGGAGGGATGCATCGACATGGAAAAGAGTTCCAGTAAGAAATATGACAGTAAAGAAATTTACAAGATAGACCGAGTTTACCTAACATAGTGCCACAAACAAAAAGCTGGCTTTGGTTAGCAAAATGATCAGTTTCTGACTAAGTTTTCCTGTAAGTATGGTGGATGCGTCGTCCAATAAGTAAATCATGGTTAGTTGAATAACGCATCTGTGCATTAAGAATACCTGGAATGGTCTAATCAGCGATTGAAGAACCGTCAAGGCATTAATAGTCTTCCACTGACAACTTCCACCATTATTTATCAGATCACTAGTTTGAATGACAGCACGCAGTTTGGGTACAATATCAGGCCACGAATTTTCCTTCACGAACTCAGTAGCAACAATAACCCGAAACTGAAACAACGAACTTCACATATCACGATCCTAATTACATCAATAGTGGATGGGTCCATTAAACACTTGGATGCTGCCACATCACATGTACGTAAATCAATGGTCAAGATGAAGTCACACCCACAACAAAGTATTTCAAAACTGGGAAGGAAAATTAAATTGAAAAAAAAAATATCCAAGTTTGTGGCTGCATCTGTACCAGTGAAATTCACACATATACAAGCAGTGGGATCAAAAACTCAATCCTCCTTTAAAATAAAAACGCGTGTGGAGACTGGCTTACCGCTTCAACCAAGGTTTTCAAAACTGTGGAATCTACTTGAAGCAAAGCATGAACAAGTGCATCTCTGAACTCTTTGCTGACTTTAGAAGATTGAAAATTCCTCCTGGTGAAGTTCTTTAGGTATGTTGCAGCAGCAATTCTTTGGCCTGGATCTTCACTTCCTGTTTTCACGAGATAAAACGATTTAAATTCCACTATAAAAAACTGCTAATCAAGCAAGACTAGTAAACGTTTTAACAACTACTCCTACTAATAAGTGAATTGAATTGTAATTGGTAAACTAGTATCAGCCTATCAGGTAGGTTTGTATGTGTCACTGTGTGTGAGTGTGTGGAAGGAGTAGAAAGAGAGAAGGATTATTACCGGTGGAAATGGAGAGGAGAGAGAAAGGAAAAGAGGGGAGGAGAGAGAGACGGTCGAGGGCGTCGGTGGCGGTGCGTACGACTGTGCCGTCGGGGCTGAGGGTTTGGGAGAGCATCTGTGCGATCTGGTGAGTTTCCATGTCCCCGATTCGATGCGAGCCCTAGCACTACAGTATCGGATTCTGAGCTGAGCTGGAGAGCGAGACAAAAAGCGGAGGGAGGGAAGCTCAATTGGGAGGAGAAGGATGAGAGAGAGAGAGAGAGAGAGAGAGAGAGAGAGAAAATTGTTGTGCGGCGATGAAAAGTGTTGCGCGGGAAAATTGAGTTTTTATTAGCCTGGGGTTATCCGCCGTCGTCAGTGCAAGGAGTGTCGCAGAAATGAGAAAAAATTAGACGGCGTAAAATGAAACGAAAGGGGTGGTGTGGAGATGCGGGGTATCGAACCCCGTGCCTCTCGCATGCAAAGCGAGCGCTCTACCGTTTGAGCTACATCCCCAGCTGGTAAGCATCTGTCCACTGCAATTAATCCTTAATTTTTTTTTTGTACAACTAGTACTATTAAATTTGGTAATACTGTACATATTAGTATTAATTAATACCTAGCAAATTACTTATAAAAGTAGCAGTTCCATAATATAAAATGGGTTTATGAAGTTATTTGCATCACAATCTTAATAGAAAATAGGGCTTGTCACTTACATAACCAAAGTTTAGCCAAACAAGTCATGTGGTTTATCATGCATAATTTTGTAAGGGTTTTTCAAATGGATTGATTTGAAAAATGTGTGGTGTTGTAAACATTTATGTGAATTATTGTGTTGAGCTATGGTTGAATATAAATGCCATTGGAGTAGTGTTTTTTAGTTAAAAAAATCGTTTATATCCATATCCTTGAAATTAGGCTCAGAGGGTGTTTCGCTTTTTAAAAAAATAACTTTTAGAAAATGAAGGTAATTTGAAACTCAAAAATTATGTGCTTACACAAATAATTTTTCTACCAATATGGATTTTATTTGATAGATTTCATTGAGATCTTTTAAACGGTACAAAAAAAATTATTTTTCATTTTCATTATATTTGAAATTACCCTCTTTTAAAAAAAAAAGGTTTAAAAAGAAAGTAGAACGGGGCCCTCATCTATCATCATTGTGGAAGAAATTACAGCTTACCCAAATAATCCATATGCGGCTCGTTTTTGAAATACAATCGAAATCCTCGTGAAAAAGTTGTTTAAGGAGGTAAAGTACGGTATTTGTTTGTTATTGGATTTTGTTCTGCGGCCTCCATTTTCTAGAGCTCTATCCATGGGCAGTTGTTTTTTTGCTTTTTACCGATGAAGTTCTATTGAAGGATTTGAATAATTCAAGAGAATTTTATGGCTTTGCCTGTGCATGTAAAACAATTGATTGATTTTTTATGCTGTGCCTGTGTCTATAATTTTCTTCAACTTTGTGGATCCCCATAACAGCCTGTCAAACGGTCAAAAAGAACCGCAACACTGGAGGAAATTGCGGACAGCTGCCAAAAGTGATTCACACTTTATCCAATTTCCACCACCTTTAAGGAGTTCTAAACAAAGCTATAAGGTATCTCTCTATCAAAAGTAAATAAAAATTCCCTTTCCCTTGAGGCCAAAACAGTAGTAGAGTAATAGTAGTAGCTAGTATGTCTTCTTCACCTCAACACTTGGCTCTGCTACTGCTATTCTTTCTTCCAACTCTTACTCACTCTCTCTGCCGCAACTTCTGCGGCAACATGCCCGTCAAGTACCCATTCGGCATCGACGACGGCTGCGGTGCGCCGCAGTTCAGCAAGATGTTCAACTGCTCCACCGACTTATTCTTCCAAACGCCTTCCGGCACGTACAAAGTCCAGTCCATCGACTACGACAGACAGACCATGGTAATTTAAGTCTTTGTTGGAAGTTTGTTATGCGCGCAGTTTCATTTCAAAATGTTTCGAACTATTCACAGTTGTTTTGAAGAGGAAGTACTGCTGCCTTTTGTGAGAATAGGCTTCAGTCATTAGTCCTTTTTCTTTATGATCGAACATTCACATTAGCTTGCATACACTTCAATTAATTATGTAACTCTAAAGTTAATTAATGACCGGGCAAACCCTTTAGTGGCTCTAAGGTTTTAAATGTTTGGCCTCTGTAAGTTCGAATATGCGACTTCATGGAGGACAAACACTTAGAGGCGGAGCTATGTTGGGGGCTGGGGGCGCCGGCCCCAGCTCCCCGAGCACCCGAGTTTAAAATTTTTTATTTTTTATATACCTGATTTTGAATATTATTGATAATTATTACTATATCTACTTATAAACTTAATAATTTTGATTCGATTTGATAAAATGCCGATTATTTTACATTTTCATTTCTCAATTTCTTTCATTAATAAAAAATAAATACGTGATAGTTGATGTAGCCTAAAAAAATCATTTTCAATGTATAAATGTTATGAATTGGAAAGCAAAACCTTATGATATAATAAGTATACGTTCTGATAAAAAATATATGTCTACTAAGTCGGCCCCCTGGGGTTAAAATCCTGATCTTGCCACTTAAAGGTTGTTTGGACAAGTAAAAAATTATGATCGAAATCAATTTTTTTTAAAATAAAGACGAAAATAAGCCAATTTTTTTGTCTTTATTAACTTTCTTATTCACATTTGACCAAACCCTTGGGTTAAATATGTTTTAGTCTTACGCAGGCATGAAATTTCTCACACTTGCCTAAAATTCTTTCATTACTCTGTCTCTCTGCATTGTTTAGCCTACCTTACAACTAGATCAGACTCCCATCTTCCATTGATTGTGTATAATGAAAGCACTCTGAAATTGTTAAATGTATCTTGGAGTATATTCAGTCGTCAAAATATTCACCAAAACAAGGGTAATATTGATTTAGGACAACTTTTCGCGCGCTGGTCTTGAACTATCTTTTTTTTTGCATCAAGGAAGAACTTCATAGATTAGGATAATAAAGAGTCATTACAGCCCATAGTTTGGAAATACAAAAGACAACCAAAATACATGATAAATAATAAATCAAGCATATAAAAGAGATACAACTTCCTAAAACAAAAAGAACCATTTGGGGGCTTTATCCATTATCAAATGGATAAGATATATCAGCTTCTAAACATGTATATCTTCAAAATAAAGAACATTTCATTACAGCTTCAGCTAGTGCCATGAGAACCACCATTCCTGGAACCTTTTTGGTTCACTATAGTTGGTTATTTAAGATGAGAAATACTTATTTCCAGAGCAGCTGGAAACAACTTGATTACAGCAGCAGTCCATCGCGACCATCCAAAAGTATTCGGATAGTTCGGATTTTAATAACTCTTTTTCGAAAAAGTTTCATTTATAACATCCAGACCGTCCAAAATGCTTTTGAACGGTCGCGATTGAGCACTGTAAACTCTTATTTACAGCTGCTCTGAAAATAATATTTTTTCATTTAAGATGCAAAATCCTCTAGCAATTTTTCAAGAGAAAGACTATGGTCCAATAATTTTAGAATCCGAAAGTAAACCCGATTCAAAATGTGTGGTTGAAATTCACTTGAGTGTGTGGGTTTGACATATCTGCAATCATGTGCTTTGAAATCAGGAAGATTGTCGGAGACCCTTTTTTGGGGGGACAGTAGCATTCCTGATTACTTAACTCACATTTCTAACTTCCCTTTCTCTTCTTTTTCAACAAGAAAATTTCCATCTTTCTTAAGCAAATATCAATTGTTCATTGACTTGTGACTAATGATTAATCCCCAACAACAGGTAATCTACGACCCATCCATGTCCACGTGTTCCATCCTCCAGCCCCACCACGACTTCGTCATGTCGGACGTGCAGTACGCGATAATTCCCCCATCCCCGGACACCGTATTCGCTCTCCTCAACTGCTCCATAGACTCCCCTGTTCTCAACCACTACAAGTCCCTCTGCTTCAACTTCTCCGGTCACTCCTGCGACGAGCTCTATGGCTCATGCACTGCATTCCGCCTGTTCCACCTCCTGTCCAATACGACACCACCTTGCTGCTTCACGGGGTATAATACGGTGAAGTACATGAGTATGAATATACTTGATTGTAGCCATTATACAAGTGTGTATGGGGTTGATGGGTTGAAGGGGGTTGGGCCGTTGGATTGGCTGTATGGGATCAAGCTGTCCTACAGTGTTCCTGATACTGGGTGTAATCTGTGTGCTAAATCTGGTGGGACATGCGGGTTTGATGTTGAGACTCAAGGAATGGTCTGCATTTGCTCCAACACTCTCAATTCTACAAGAGTATGTGGTGAGTTTCACAAACTACAACTAATCAGTGACAGAAAATATTCAGAAATACGGTTTTTACATAGACACATGATATTTTGTGGAGTCATCCAACGATCTAATATCAATTGGCTATATGCGGAGTCAGTTGTGGAGCCACAATTTTACTCTAGCAAGAGCAACATTACATACAAACTCGTTAAAAAAAAAAAACACCAAAGAACATCACTGCAAGTAGTCTGCAACATTTTTGGAACATAAATTAAGCACAAGACTATGATACTAGTTGATATTGTTTCGTTTTCTATTTGAAAGGCTTCGCATGATTGTCTTATTGTTGATAATATTTAAGATGTCTCTCTTTGCATAGTAGCTATTGTGCTTTACCTCAACCATTGATTACCCATTTTGGATAGTATCGCGTAATTCTCGTATGTTATCAGTCACAAGGGAGGGGAGAGGTGGTCGGAGAGAGAGTAGAAATGGTAAAAGAAAATACTAGTGTTTTAGTTGTATTTGTACAAGGGGCATTCTGCCTTCATCCAATGTGCTAAGCTGCCAACTTTTTAAGAGATGAAAGTGCAATTTTTAAGATCCCCCTTGAGGCACATGCCCCAGCCCACTCACCCCACACACTTAACTTTTAGATTGTATTAATCAAGTTTGAGGCAAGTGTAATATTAATTGTTCAGACCAACTGTGACTTTTTCAAAAGCACGAAATATAATTTGCGCCTTCTTCATTCTCATACGGAAGTCCCACAAAAACTTGCATCACTCTCTACGAGACAGATGTAGTAGTTGGACTTCAAAAGTCGCATAATTACTTTGATATTTCTGTTCAAATGTAGTACAATTTTGTATACCATGACATATTTTTTTGAAAGGCTACCATGACATAATGATAATGTGTGGCTAAATTTGTTGGTGATTATTATTTTTTGCTTCAGCCGCAGGTAGTGTTGCAGGATTCACAGGGGAGAGCCATGCACTGTCACCATTGATTCAAACATTTGTTCTGCTCTTGGTGGTAGTCTATTGTATGATTCCAAACGGCTATATGGTCTGCTTGTAGCATCAATTGAGGATGCGAAGTGATGATTCTGTTTTCTTTAGTTCTTTTTTTTTTTGGGGGGGGGGGTGTTATCTAATTTTATAAGCCGACAGTGAGGCTAATACTGACCATATACTCTGCTAATTTACTGCATTACTATTTCTCTAGTAAGTACATGTTTTGCCTGTGTTTGTGGTGGATTTCACTGACAGCTTCACCGTCAAACAAAATCCGAAGGGTTGGCCTAATTATCAAGATCTGGAACTTGGGGTTTGCTCCCTCCTAGGGTCTCAAGTTCTAAATCTCTAATGTGTTATCAACTCATTTGGCACCAACCCATACGGAGCTTCGCTATGCTTTAATTGGGCTCCCCAACAAGTGGACGGTGGGATTGGGTTCCGAGAATTGGTTGAGGTGAATGTAAACTTGCTCGAACACCTGAGTTGTCAAAAAAAAGCTTCAGCGTCAAACAAATTTGGACTATATTGGTTGCATTTGTTATCATAATAATCTGCTACGTTGATCCAATGACTTGCCTGCATTTGTTCGCACAAGCTTATTGAAGCTAATTGAGTACACCTTGTGTTATGAACACTAAAGAGTATACAGTATTTAGCTTCATTACGTATATGGAGACTTAAACCTATGCATTTTTTTGGGGGGGAACTACGACTTAAACGTAAGCATGTACGAGGAGCTTCAACTACTTACTCTTGAAGCAACCAACATGAAAGTTCGTGTTTGAATACAACCAAACAAATTGGCCTTTTAACTCAATTGGTGAAGTGAAACTAAGTTGCCTTTCTAGTGGCTGTGTAACCTGTGTTCAAGGTTGTTCTTTTTTTAAGAATCTAAAACAGGTCTCGCGCGCGATTTTGCTATCAAGTCTCTTGGAGTTGATACTGGAGGAGTTTAACTGAATACGTAAATGAATTGTTGGACTCCTTTCTTGGCCAAAAACTAAGCAAATACTACTAATCAGCTTTGATGGTTTAATTAATGTGGTAAGATCCATCTTTATAAAGTTGGTGCCATCTTATTGAGATCTTATTAGTGGAGCCCTGGCCTGCTTGAGGATTTTGAAGTTCAAATGCTAAACTTTACTTTAATGTGCCTTTGGCAACGTTAAGCCCTGTAGTCATCTAATAATTTTTGAATTTCTACCGCCCCCCATTTTAGTCAGTCATTCGTGGAGGAGACAAAAGGTGAATAGTGTAAGAAGCATATTTTTTTGCCCTCTTTCCTTTGCTTTTCTTTTCCATTCGTGAAATCCCACCATATGACCAAATTCAAAATATACAACCTTATTGAGATACTGTTCTCAAAATGTTTTAAATCATCGAAATCCATGCAAAACGATTGTTGATTTCCTTTTTTTTTGCCGTTATGCCGTGTTAAAGATATTGACCACGTACTTTGGGGAGATTGATTCACATTTTGTCTATGCATCTATCAACTGTATACATTTAATACCTCGTTTACTCATCTCTAAGTATTTATATATGTAGTTTTTGTATATATTAAAATATCAGATAAGCAAAAGCAATACAAATAGATCACTTCTTTTTTCTTATTTTCTCCAACATGATATATATTAATTCCATAGCAACGAACTTGATAGTTTGTTGGCGTATAATTTTTCAAACCAGAACAATTACCTTTATACTTTCAATTTTAGTCAGTGTCTAGTCATTTGGCCACAATATTTTTTACCAACTTTTCCACAAAAGGTCCCCAACTTTCTGCCATTCCACTTGCAAATAAGTTGGATTTTGTATCAATTTTTCTCATGTACCATGAGTGTTGTTTAGGGCCTGTTCGTCTAAATAATCCACTGGCTTTCCCGCCAAAATTGAGCCAAACAAACCCACAAAAAAACAAAAATAAGCCAATAAGCCACTTGTTTCGTCTTTATTCAAAAAAAATTGGATTTCGGTCAAAAAATTTTACTTTTTAGATTCCTCTCGTCGTGAGGATGCAATAATCCCCAAAAAATTGACAATAAGCCAAGTGATGCGAAAAAATTTTGAATAAGGACAAAAAATAAGCCAAAGTGGCTTATTTATCCGAACACCCCCTTAAGATTTTGTTTTTCCACGTTTTGATGTTCAGCTTTATCTCTTTTTTTTATCATCCTGGCCCCAGTGACAATTTGTTTGAATTCAAATTCCCACCATTTCCTCCCCAGTTCCATTTTTTTCATTGGATACCCTTTTTAATTAATTAGGATAGTAGCTAGGTTCTTGGCTAGAGAATATTGGAGGGTGTCTCATTGTATATTTGGCCCTTAGTTTAGGCCTTGGCTTGTCCGTCTTCAAGGTGCCTGTCTCTTGCTGTTGTTTTCAACCGGTTTTATTCATGGTTTGATTGGTTGGGACTTGTGAGTGGATTTGCCATGTGGATTCCAGTTTGTCTGCTTAATGAGAGATTAATTTACAAAAAAAAAAAAAAGGGACAACACCGTGATCCCTATGTCATATAGCCAAAGTCTAGTAATTCAAAGTTCTCTTTAATACTCCATTACTTACATACATATTTACTTGATTTAATTGAGATTGTGACAACTATGAGATAACGTGAAGGAAGTATAATCAGACTTTCCAAATTGTAGGCAATTACTTCAATAAAGTTGATAGAAAAGTTCACTCTAAATGTATCTATTATAGCAAGAGGTTTATATTAGGGTGTCAATTTATAATTATCTGACATTATACATGTGTCTTGTCTTTCGTGTCTATTAGGATGACCAAGTTAACGAGGGGTGTTTGGCTCCATGCCATTTTCGCTAATTAGGAACTAAGAAAGTTTACATGTGGTGTCCTCACAAAATGTGAGCCACCAACTAAAGATTCAAAGGTGAAGGAATATATTCATCACTTGTTCCTAAAAAAGATAATGTGATAGAATAAGGATAAACATTTGTATTTGATTTAGTACTTCCCTTTCAAATTTAACCGCCCATTTGGAGAGTGGGAAATTATGGTGAAAAAAATTAGAACAAATGATTATACTTTCACTCACTCGGATAAATAAAAGAGATGAAAAATGATAAGGAATGAAATAAAATAAGATGATTTCGATGAGATTTGACGAGAAACACAAACATTTATTTTCTCTCCATTGCTCATAATCTAAGAGAAAAACTATTCCATGCTCTTAGAACAATTGCTCGAGAGATAGTCCCACCATACATTTTTGTCTTCACTTAAAAAAAAACGTGAACCTGATGTTAATATGTGGCGAGAAAGACTCCTAGAACATCACTATAGGAGCATGAAATAATACCTTCAAAGTTAATGTGGTGTTTCCCTAAATCAGAAGTTGTGGACGCCTTCTTGTCATTACTCTATAGTCAAGTTATTTCTACTAAACTCGTATATGTAGAGAACTTTTTATGTTGCTTTGGGCCTTGGAGGAAGAAAATGTATTTTTGTGTTTTAGTAGTTTAGTGAAAACGACTTAGTGTTCGGTTGCCATTTCATTTTAGTTTTAGTTTTATTTTTCAATCATTACCCTACTTCTTTCTCTAATTATTACTTTATTTTTCCTATTATTACTTTCTCATCTCTCTCTATCTGTCTCCAATCATTACCCTATTTCTCTCTCTACCCACTACCAAAACTAAACTCCCAACCAAACAAAGCCTTTTGTTTTCTAATCATTATCCTACTTCTCTCTTCAATCATTACTCAATTTCTCCAATTATTACTTTTATTTCTCTCTTTACTCATTATCTCTCTCCAATCATTACTTTATTCCTGAGTCAAAAAAAATAATCATTACCCTACTCTCTACCTACTACCAAAACTAAAATACCCAAAGATGGAAAACAAACAAAGGCATTAAAAGTTGCAGAGATAAAAGGGAGCAGTGGAAACAAGGCCAAGATGCCTACTAGAAACAGAGATTTGGGGGTCATTGTGAGAATTACTAGACGTTAGGGGGGATTCCTCAATTAGCTACATTTTCAAATTGAAAACGGGCGGACTTTCTTTTACTCCATCTGCCTGCCATCGTCTACCATTCTTTACATCTGACATCTTAGAGATAGCGTCAGAGCTTTTCTCTCTTCCTTTTCACAATACAGATTACTCAAATCTCGAAACTTCACCACTGTTATGGCAATCACGCCTTCATCTTCGTCATCATTACCATCATCATTGCCATCATCATCACCATCACCATCTCATTGATTGACCAATTCCATCAAACCCTCTTTGATTCAGTACTATGCGTTAGGGTTATTCCATCTCTGAGTAACACCGAGCTTCTTCTGCTCAAATTCAAAGCCCATCAATGTCTAAAGACACCTCTTCCGACCGATTCCTCCTTTCAAAGACCGCACGAAATGAAGGAAACGAGAATGACTTTGAAACCGAACCGAGTGCAACTCATTTCCCCCCTCCGAGAACACCTCTCAACTCAATTCCAGATCCCTCTCAGTACCAGCGAGAAACTCAAGACCCTGATTTCGAGTCCAAGGATAAACTGGGGAGTACCCGAGCAAACCCTAGGATTTTTGCGACTCCTAGGGTTTATGGCAGGGGAAAAGCACAATCAGAGCCTAACTCCGCGCAAACTACTCCCGTGAGGAGTGTTTATAGGGTTTCGAATGTTGGAACAACGTCGGGGAATTTTTGTGTGTCAAGGGCTCCTCAGTATTCTGGAGCTAGAGGAGGGAGTTTTTCTAGGGTTTCTAGAGGGATTCCACTTTTGAATTCTGAGCAGTCCATTGAAATCCCACATTTCGAGCTGGTGGAAGATCCTTCTTTCTGGAGGGATCACAATGTGCAGGTGTATTATTGTGTTTTTATTAATCGTGCATGATTTTAGACTTTTAGTGCTGTTAGTATCTTAAGTCCGTTTCTTCATGTTGGGTTTACAGGTTTTGATACGGATTAGACCACTGAATGATACGGAGATGGTATCTCAAGGTTATGGCCAGTGCTTGAGGCAAGAG